>VZTG01001346.1:2061206-2155197 GCA_013397845.1 Melanocharis versteri | reverse complement strand
TTTTTTTTTTTTTTTTTTTTGCTTCTTCATGAAAGTTTGAATGTTTTCTGCTCAAAGAGCTGCTATAAAATAAAGGCACTTTGTGGTACCATTTCTTAACCATATAGCTTTACCCCACTGTACTAAGAGAAATGGGGAAAAACATCTTCAGCTGGAAGCTGTTTTCTTTCTCAGAGGTGGAAAAGTAAAATAAAAAAAAGTAATTGGCTTTCAGAAACTGAACAGTCTGCCTGAGCTACTTTCAGCTTCCACAAGAGAAGTGTTTGGCCTAGTACAGTGATCCTTTAACTTGTTACATTCAAGAAACACTCCAGTAGCTCTTGTGTACTGGTTAACCAAAATGGACAAAATTTAGGGAAAAGAACAGTATTCCAGTTCCATCACTACCAGCAGCTCCCATTACTGCTAAAATGTCAGCTTATCACAGGAGAGACCCCTGAACAGCTTCACAAAGCACACTGCCAGAGTACTGGGACCTAACAGCAGTACCAAAGGGAGGGAGTCCATCTGAAGCAACACAAATGCCCAAGTGTGACTGCTGATTGCAACACCAGGGGGGATGTAATTTAAATGTGTTACCATTTTAGCACAGTTCATACAGGCATGGCATGCTCTGGGTTTTCCCAACATGCAAGCAGTGCTTTGCTGTATATTATCCAACATTTTCTGTTCAGTGGGGCCAGAGCTTGAAAAGAAATAAGCTGCTATCAACTTGTCAGTAGAGTAACCTAGGGAGGTGATGGCAGCAGCACAAGAGCAGTGGGATCCACAGCCAGCTCTCAGGGTGAGAAAGGTTATCTCAGCTTCCCATGGGTAAAATTCCCTCCAGATTATTCACTGGGGAGGCTTAGCTTTTTAGAATAGCAAATATACAATAATAGATACATATAAAATTTCCTCATGTGCTTCCTTCTCATGAGTTCAGGTGCTCATCACCCAGGTTCCTGACTGTAGAGAGACAAAGTCCTCTGATATCCTCCCCTGTTTCTATGGGAAGACTTTGTTTTCACCCCTCTGAACAACTGTTTTTGGAACTCCTTCTGTCACCATTTTGAGTATCTATGGGTGTGCCTTCACATAAGTTGAAAGGAAATATGACTTTGGCTCTTCATAGGACCATTTAGAGCTCTGTGAAGAAATGGTGGGAAAAATGCCATGGCCACATTAATTTCAGTCTGAGCCTGATAGTCAAAAGAAAAAAAAAAGTGTTGCAGTAAAAATGCTTCTCATATCTGTTTCTGAGGATTGAGGAAGGCAGCCTTCATCCTGTTAACAGCTAAGCATCCTTTCTTGCCTCTAGAAAGATCAACACCAAAAGGACAGGCCTGGGTAAAATCCCTCTGCTTCACGGGGACAGAAGAGCTCACAAGGAGCTTCTGAAGATTCAACATTTATGGACAGAAGAGAAGATGGGTTAGAATACCTTCTTTACTATTATTACCCTCATTGCAGGGGGATTGGGTCTTTAAGGGTCCCTTCCAACCCAAACTACTCTATGATTCTGTATACTTTTAGACGTATTTTCCTCTTGCTCCCTGGTGAACAGATTTTTATATTAAATTTCATTGCTGTATCTTGTGAATTGTAGGCATGTTTTGTTTTTGTTTTTGTTTTTTTCCTCAGGTGACATTGACTCCTTAGAATGGCTTAACTCTACACTATGACTTATATCTCATTTAAAACCTAAAAATATATGGCACATATGCGACACACACATCACAGTGTTCTCTATGGACACTTTCTGTCGGGACTGAAACTCAAGTGAAGAGCTTTTTGGATGTAATACAGAGTCAAGCTATTAATGAAGATAAAAGTCAGCAAGGCTTATACAAGATGACAAAATGGAAATGTACTTCAGAGCAAGCTAGGAGCATGATTCTTCCCAGAGATTATGCTAAGTCCTCAACTGATTTAAACTGGTGTAGTTTTGCAAAGTATACAGAGGTGTCATTTGTTTCCAGTTCCTCAGCTCTGGATCTGCACATTCCCAATTAATATTGGGTTGCATAGCTTCAAAGTTAAAATGTCAAATCACTTGTATAATTTGATGATAAAGGACATATACAAGCATACGAAAGACAGATGGCAAAAGAAAGGGCCAGAGACCTTTTGCTGGTAGTCTTCTCCTTCAGACTATTTTATTAGATGAGTATCCTGACTAAAACAAGCACCAACACTCATCTTGAGCTGTTTCTGTCTTAACTTACAGATTTTTTTTTCCTATATGAATAGCTTACTTTCCACAAGAAATCTAAATTTATTTATTTATATATTCAAAACAATTTCTCCACGCTAACCAAACCCTACCAAATTCAATTCAGTTTCAAATTAGATACCTTACTCATATCTGTACACCCCTAAATCTTGCTTCCCTCGGCCTCCCTAGTTTATTTAACCTTTAGTGTGAAAGAAGCTCTCATATTCCTAATATACACATTTTGGAGAGAGAATCAACATGAGCTTCAATGAAAAACAGGCTATTCAGAAAGTGAGGGGTTTGCTAAAACAGGGGGCACTCATACAGCCCTAATGTTTGTAGAACTGACTTTTTGTTGTAGTTGCTACAATAATGAACCTCCAAATCCACTTAGTCTACTTTTGGACTGAAATGGCTTAGTGCTGATGATACCCCAATTCCCACAGTGGCCCAGGACTGAGCTGGGCCACTTGGTCATTGTTGGTGCAGGTCTGGCTTCTGTCATGGGTGTAATTGTCAGGAGATGTGAACTGATTTTGCAAACTTCAGTCTTGTAAATTTTACTTGCTGTTCTAGATTTAGGTATCAAATGTTTCAGTCAAAATTCAGAATGCAACCAGCATGTCCTAGTCTGTCATGCAGGAGCTTCTTTCCATAAGCCAATATCAAGTATATACTTGGAAATCTGAAATAAATCACTTCTAGTAGGGCATTTGTTTGTCTAGATATTTCATATATAATATCAAATTTTGATTCCTGGCCAGACTTTAATACCAGAGAATCATTATGTGATGGCAAAACAGATCTCCCATTGGCTACATTTTCTGAAAAGAACGTACATTTTCTGAGAATATTTGCTTACCATTTTAAAACCACAAAAATAAAAACCTCTGGTGTGAAGAAGCATGTTTGTAATAAGCTTTGGTATTACCGCAAAAACACCTCAGCAAATATTCTGCTTCACACCCTCTGAGGTAATACAGAGAGGCTGATAATGTCTCTGCTTTGTAGTACTTCAAGCACAGAAACCATGCAGAGTCAAAGAAAGTAAAAAAGAAGGGAATATTTCCAAGCTTCAGGCAAGAACAACTTTGAGTTGTCCAAAACACAACATCTAGACATGAGAACTATCCACAAAACATACTTTGACAAAGACTGCCCTCCTTTTCCCCAGAGGTTTTCTGCTTTTCCCTCTCACGTCAGTCCTAGTGCTCATGAGACAAGCTTGAGGGGCTCTCAGATCCAGCTCCAATCCACTTTTTAATTTTTTTTTCTCTTTATTTGGAGATACTCTTTGCATGGATGATCAAGTCACTGCTCCCCTGTGGCAGCAGAGGCAGCAAAGCTGGCAGAGGGCAGGAATCAGGAGCAGGTAGCAGGGGTAGAGGAGCTGCAAGAGGCCACAGTTACCCCTTCAAATTCAGGGCCAGGTTAATCACAGCTCACCTGCTTTCACCCAGTGGTGTGGCTGCTCTCCCCTCACATCCTTGCCCCTCTTCATTCCACCCACACAGGCCTGCTGCAGCTGCTTCTCCTGATTCATGCCAACCTATACCTGGGATGTTACCTGGGTTATGGTAAGGGAATACCAATAACCTTGGATAGCAATGCTCTCGTCCTTTCCCACTCCTCCGAGAATCAAGATACATAGGCTTACTTTTTCCTTTTCCTCAGATCTGACACGAGGCTGTTTCTCTTTCATGCTTAAGCAAGCTTAGGTCTTTAGAGGGCTTCTAAGATATGATTCATCTGACCTGTTTCACAAATCTAGTTTAAGATGAGATGAATCATGTCTTACAACTATTTATTCCTCTCCACAGACTGCAAAAGGAGCTTGGGGACACTGACTCAGATTAAAACCTTTGCATTATGAGCCTCAAAAGTTAGGTGATTTGAATCCTAGTGTTCCGTTTCAACTACTAATGAACAAACAGAAAAGAGGTGAAAAAAATCAGAGAACCAGGAATGTGTGCAGATGACTCAGTGTTATTCACCATACTCAAGACTTGGAAAAAAAAAAGAGAGTGAGAACTTCCAGAAGAATCTTGCCAAAGGCTCACAGATAGCTGTAACACAAAGAAAATTCATGCTGGAAAAAGATAAGAAGTCTTGCAGGGAGTGTTTAAATTCTTCCCTTATTGTGAATGCCTCTGAAATAACTATGACTTCCCAACAGAAAATTTTAGATACTGTTGCACACTTTAATTGACAAACACATTCCAAGAGTCAAGAAGGTAAAGATAATCGTAGCGGCTGGTTTTGGTGAAATTGTGTATGTACATGCACATAACTGAGACTGAGCTTAAGCAAATTGCAAGACATCATAATTTTTACAATAATGACACTACAGCTATGCATCCCAGGTGAGAACTGGCAGCTTTGCTGTTACTCTGTAAATCACACAGCTCTCACAGCTACTAATCTGCTGCAGAGATCTTTCAGGCTAGCAAAGTGACAGAAAAAAAAGTGCAGAAGAATAAAATGCTAAGAATAGAACCACTCTCTTGATTGCTGCTTCACAGGCTGCCCTGTACACTATATCCCACCTCCTTCTCTTTTTACTTCTATACAAATAGGTATTTCTTATTATTTTTAGGAATGTATTCATATAAAAAAGGCTTTGTTTTTTTTTTCTTTGAGACGGATTCATCTTTAGGAAACTTTAGATCTCTCCCCTCACTCCATCCTGTTTTGTTGCTTTGTTATTCTTCTCATCTCACCTCCTTTGCTGGTCCTCCAGAACTTTTAACATGATCAGTCTAATGTGGTGTCCCTAGTCAGTGATGGGGCTTTAAAGCAATTATCTTTCATAGCACTTCACTGCTAATGCCGACCTGGAATTTCAGGCAATGCCAGCCAGAGCCGCTGAGCAAGGAGCCACAGGGTTCTTCTCCTCCATCTCAATATTCTGGTATTTTCATTCTTCTTGAAGGCAAACTGACTTTTGGACATCTGTATAATTCTTGCCTTTAGGAAAACGCATCCTGTGTATTGTTCAGTATTGGCTCATGCTGATAAGTATTTTCATTATACATTTTGTGAAAATTCTTCCTTTTGCTAGAAAAAATAACCCTGGGAAGGCTATGTCCAGCTGGAAAACGTATACTCATTCGGGAACTATTTAGGAAAGAAACAGATACTTTTAACTGCCCATAACTCCCCTTTTTTCAAGACAAAACAAAGCAAACTATCTTTTCTAAAGGTACATCTTGGGGAAGGTACCAGGTGAACAAAAAGATGATACTTAAGTCTTTCTCCTACTCAAAAATCCAACTTGTGCATGACAATCTTTTTCCACTGCCCTTTACACCAGCTTTAGGGAAAGAACTACCTGTACAGGTAAGTCTTTGCATTCCCATTCAATCTCTGGAATTTCTGGAGATACTTCATTAGCTAAACTAATTTTTAAAAGATGTTGGTGAGACACTGCTCCGATCTGAATTTCTCACCTGCAGACACAAGGTATGGATCAACGTGTACTACAGTGAAGGCAGCCAAGCCTGCTGAATTAGTGAAAAGTGATGGATAGCACAGCTAAATGCTTAAGAAGTGCATGAATCTGTTCCTATGTACACCTGTTCTCTCCTTAGTGGGGAGGAGACCAGCACCAGAATGGCCTGTCTTTTAAAAGGCAAAAGTCGCAGCACTGCTTTTTCCTTTGGTGCACACCTTTCAGAGAAAAGCCTTTAAGAGAGGCGAGGAAGAAAATGGATTCTCATCATTCTGCTTATTCCCAAGTATAACTCAATACAGTTAAAATGGATTTTTTTCTCCATTCTCTAACCTAAGAAAAATAAACACAGAAAAACAAACCTCTTTTAAATTTTGCATCCTCTGCAGGGAATTAATAATGTATGAAATTATTCTTCCTACGCTTTCTGATGAATTATTGGCATTTGCTTAATGAAAAAGCTAGAAATTCTCCTCACCATAGACTACTATTTCAAATTCAGTGACAACTGTGATCCTGACACTATGAAGAAGAGAAGTAGAGATCTGCACCTGGCAGGATACTGGATCTGAGAACATAAAGGTTTGGGATTTCTGCAGAGTGACAAACCAGCATATTTGGGGAAGATAACCTCACACACACATATTGGGAAAAAAATCCGAGAATAACTTTCATTCATTTGAGCAAATGATTCTAGCAGACAACCTTTAACAGCAGGTCTGGATCTGAATGGTACTGTTTGAATACATTTTGAATCGCTGCAGAGCTCCAGATTAATAGCGCTGCAAGATCAAAAGTCTGTGATGCAAAATTTTAGTGTTGCAAGTCATAACATATAAAACCCACACAGCCTGCTTTTAGCAGATTCTCACCCACCAAAGTGCCTCCATAAACCTGTGTTTATGGTTCAGCTCTACATCTGTAAAAGGCTGAATTTGGCCTCCAATGCCATGGGAGGCATTGTACAACCCACACAGGTGCTGGGTAGGGTGGTGGGTCTCCTTCCTGCCCTCCCTCTCATATCCAGGAAAGCACAGTGCAGATGAGCTGATGCCCACCTGGGAAAACACGTCAGCTCTGCCTCAGAAAAATGGGGAGTGGGGCTGCTGTGAGACTTGGAGCAACCATCCAGCCCTGGCATCGCTTGTGCTTCCTCTGGTTACTTCATGGGAGTAACACAGATTCCCTCAGCTGTTATTTTTGGGGGCCAAAGTAAATTTGGTTAGCCATGTATAAAGCTCTGGAACAGCACGTTTCTAATAGGTAGGTAGAGTACTAATTTAATGGTAAATTATATATTTGGGTTAGCAGCTTGGCCGCTTTGTTGTTTGGTTCTTTCAGACAACTTGGGTGGCAGCCATCAGCTCTCTGTGATTTATCTCTATTTAATTTTTCCACTTTTTCAGACCTTTGGCTGTTGGTAATTCAATTTCTGGCAATCGCAGACCTTCACTCCCTATTATAAGTTATACCCCAAGGCAGACACACTGCCATCTGCACTGCAACGGTGGTGGTACCTAGTGGATGCAGAGAGGCAAGCGTCCAGATGCCACTTGGGCTCTGAAACAGCTTTAACATACAAATGACTGCTTGGATTAGAAATGTTATCTAAATCCAAATATGAGCCCCTCAAAAACATTAGGGCACTCTCCCAAGGGATGACTCCACTCTGTACTCCACTTTTGCATTTTGCTTTTCCCGACAGCTTTCATGGATGAGGAAAATTAAGTATTTTCCTTTGCTCAGCCTCCAAAATCATCAAAGGAGGAACTAATCCCCATCCAGTCATCCTTCAAACACACTCACTCCACTTCCCACATCTTCCCCGATCCTCTCCTCCCAATCTCCATGCTCTCCAGAAAAAATCTTCTTTTCGGAGGTTTGTGCTTACAGCAAATCATCAGCTGCTGCTTTCCTGAGAAATATATCTTGTTTCCAGTTACTGGCAGCAGCTCACCACTGGTGGCAGGCACAGAGCAGTGGCACAAGGTGCTGCTGCACTTAAGAGCAGGGAGACGTCATCCCCTGTCCAGCAAGCCTGAAAATGATACTAGTCTTGGCCTGAATTAAAGTGGGATGGTTATATTTTAGGCACAAATTACCTCAAAATCTCTCTAAAAAAGCTCAAAAAGACATCACCTACTGTGAGGTGGGAAGATAACGCAGGAATGCTCAGATCAGCACCAGTATAGCCCATCTTTCTGGCCTCCTGCGTGACACAAGGCCTGACCCCATGCTCGCTCACTCCTGAGTCTAACCTATAATTTCTCAGTGAGCTATGGCACAGCTTGATGAGCTGCTAGCCAGAAGATCATGCTACATGCTACATGCTACTTCTCCATGAGCTGGTTATGTTCAGATGTAGAAAGCCTGTCTGACCACGGTTACATCTTCGTGTCCTCTGATGAGAAAGGAGAACTACAATGGTTATCCTGCATGATAGTCAAGGGGGTGGAGAGTTGCTCATGACACCACTGGAGAATTCTTTTGTTTCTTTCTGTGTCTCCTTTGGATAAATATTTAAATGTATAAACTTCAGGTTTATTGGCATCTCCTAAGCAGAAGTCCACCTGATATTATCCAGGCAGTGTTTCAGCTGTCTCTACCCAAAGGCTTCAGTATCTGTCTGATAATGTATCATTAAAGTTTCTGGACTTCACAGTGGGAACGTGGCCATTTGCTCCTTGTTGGTAAGCACAGCTATCCATAACACACATCTGTACAATCTGTGGGGACGACAGCCCACCATACTCAGCCTTCATTTCTGTTGTAGGGTTACCTTCCCAAAGAGAACAGGCGAAGCGGAAACACTTCAGGCTCTCTAACACCCATTCTCTGATAAACTGTTCTGAAAGTCATGACAAAAAAGGTAAATCAATCACGAGTATTTCCTATTTTAAAAAACTCCATTCTTGTTCTCTAAAGACACATCTCTGCTGTTGCCCCAGCTAAGCTAATGAAAAAGAAAGGGAAGCCCGAGCCAGAGAGAACAGAGAACAATTTAAAGACATTTGGGGAACGTGGAATTTAATTCTGCTGGAGGGCAATATTCACTTGCCACATAATTTTGTTTTTGTGGAACAAAAGACTTGTTACAGCTTGGCAATGCTTTTTAAGAGATCTAAATTTCTAACAGAAAACAAACCCTTTAAGATGCTTGACTTGCATTGTTCCAAATTATTACATGCTTTAGCTCTAGTCAACAGGGTTTTGATATTTTAATATATATTTTATTAACATAAGCAGAAGTTGCATTGTGTCTGCATAAGATGTGACCCAAAACAATGATTTTATTCTACTTTAATGTGGGACTGTTTTCAAAAATGTATCAAAAAACCTGTGAAAGCAATTTGTATCTCAGCAAAGATTTTCAAAAATTGAAGAAATCAAGAAGAAAAAAGGTTTTAAAAAGGTACTTTACTCAATACCACTCTGCTTCTAGAAGCAGCAGGAAAAGCACTAATATTGTCCAAACTTATCACTTTCATATTTTAAGCAGATTTTCAAACACTCAGAAAGTGTAGCAGAGACTGCAGAGCCTAATAAGACGTGGCTCCAGAAAAGCCAGTAGTCATGAAAAACCTTGGCCTAAGTATTCAGGTGAGCCAGCCAAGATTACTGTGCAATATGGTTTATATACTTGAAACATCACAAGATTAGAAGAACCATAGAAAAAGGTGTGATTGTTTTCCACAAATAGCGAGATTCCTGTAGGCCCTTGCTGCAGTTACAGTTTAGTGGGAGCCCTTTGAAGCCAAAGGATGAGCTATCGTGTGCGAGAACATCAAAGTAGTCAAATAATCACACACTGGTGTGGCAAATACTATGGCTTTCCCTTATCTGTTGACAGCTCTGCATTTCTGCAGGGCAATGTGGAGAGCATACCAATGTGCACAGGGATGGCCTGACAGATTGGAATACTCGTCCGTGATGATAACAAATGGTACAATTATCAGATTCACAACAAAGCACGGAACTGAAAAATTACTAATAATTCAGCGTTCATATCACATTACCCAGTCTACCTGAAAAGAATGCAGTGGGAAAAACTGCTATGAATTTTGAAAAAGTGTTAAAAAAATCATCAGACCATGCAAAAGACATCTCCCTAACCTATGAGCCATTTCCTGGCCACTTATCACATTTATTCCAGCAGTCTGTGTCCTCGCTCTGTTAAAATGTAGCATTATCTGGGGAAGGTATTCAGCCCTATCTGAGTGTTTGAGAGCTCCTCGAATCCAAGATTTCAAACAGCTTTGTAAGCAAAAGTGACAGTGTTTATCAGGAAGGGTAAAATACAGGAAAATAATCACATACACTTGTAGTTAATTCTTTCACTATTGAAATGCAAAAATTGATCTGTGGAAAATAATTATTAAGAACTCTTAAGAGTGAAAATACAATGGCAATTTTCTAAATTAATTTAACAGTTGACTTACTTTAGTTAGTGATAAATTGTTTGTTGCAAGTTTTTAATCACCTTCTATTTACACATGGGAGCCCCATTCTTGGTTGAGCTATAGAAATCACTGCAATAATAAACAATGCAAGATATTATCTAATCCTTATGGGTTTGTGTTGGTTTGTGGAAGAGACAGCAAAACAATTGGAAGACTTGTTTTTATTTTACTTTATAAAGTTAAGTACAAACCACCTATTGGAAGTTAAAGTTAGGGCGCATGGAGTGAGCAGACCTTTTCAGATCACAGGCATATCCACATGTCCTATGTAATATCCCATCATAAACTCATCAACTTCTACCTGATATACGTCTTTTCTTGCAGTGTTATGGGAAGCCTAAGCCATAATTTCACTTTCCAGCTGATGGGAAAATAACTTCTAACCTTCTAACCTTCATGGCTAGTTTATACCTCATTGGTTTTGTAAATTGCCTTTTACTATGAATTTGCTTCTACTGGTTTCATTATTCGTCCTAGTGGCATATCCATGAGCAGCAAGAGCATCCCCTCCCACATTTAATTATTTTGGGACAAAACCAGCCAAGTTCACTTAGTCTTTTTTTGTTAAAGCAGACTCTCTGTTTACCTCAAAAAGCCTCCTCCATTTCAGTTTGAGTTCATTTTACTGAACTTGAAGAGCAGGACAGTACTTTTTATTTTAGATGGATTGCAATGTAAGTTGAATATTTCCTAATTTCCTTTGGGTATACACCACCAGATACATCTTAGGATCATTTATCTTCTCCACAGGTATATGAAAGCCTAAACTGCTACAGACACAGCTTCTCTTTGTCACCTTTAGTCATCCTAGTAACACTGAACACACAGACATCCTCCTTTACTTCAGCTATTTTTAACAGATGAGCTTTGAGTTTATAGCTAAAATCTTATTTTATGTTATGGCTCAGGCAAGCCTTTTGATACCAGACAGACAAAAAATAATCTCAGTATTAATATTTTGCAGCTTATTAGCACAGCATACTTCTGCTGAATTTCACTGCACCACACAGAGCTTCATTTGAGATGATTAAAATTTAATATCAAGACGTTCAGCTAAGCTATGCTGGAAAATCTGCCATTAAAATTCATTTAAGTTTCATCACACCAATCCATGGAAAAATCAACTATGACAGGCTCAGAAAAGTTCACATTTAAATAATGCTCTTTATACCCATAGAGAACACATAGGAAAAGTCAGCACCAAATATCATAGCAACTTTTTAACACACTACCCCTTCTTTGCTTGATCTTTGGGGTTGTATGGGAAGCAAAATGGGAGAGCAGAAGAAAGGACAGTGCTTCGAGGTAAAGGTTTCTGATCTCATCGAATGGAAAAACAACAGATAAAACATGTCAAGAATGTAAAGGAAAATGAAGACTGTTTCCACAATATATGATGAGATATAGTAATGTGAATAACAAAGCAGCAACAGTTACTTTGACCTGAATTTTAGTTGGAAGGAGATAAATTAAACAGCAAAGTTCTGAACAACTTTTTTCTCAAACATGTCTTGGTGACCATGAGGAACTGTTAGAAAAGATAAGCACGAAGATGGCTGGGGTTTGGGGTATTTTTTTGGTCTGGATTTGTGGCAATAGAGGTTTCATTCTTTGGTGATGTTTTTGGTTTTTTTGTTGTTGTTGTTGTTTTGGGTTTTGGTTGGGTGTTTTGGGCAGGGGGCAAGATGTTTGTTCGTGGGTTTTTCTTCTTTTTTTTTAAATGGTAATAATTTATTTTAAAACTTCTTTCCAGTTTTACCAACAGTACTTAGCTCTTGGAGGGCTGCGTCTCTATTTTTGAATTGTATTCTAATCAGAGGAATCCAAGTGCTCCAGACACACTGTCCCAGTAGACACACAGCTCCCACACAACCAGCAGACCTGCAGCTACTCTGGCCTGGCTGAGTTCCTGGCAAGCAAACTCCAGTTCTGGAACTACATAGCCATAAGAATAAACTTTACTTTCCTGACTGCAAACTTCTTTAATATTTTTGATTATTCCCTCACTCCTGTTTGATAAACCACATTAACACTAACTATATTGAATTTTTACATATTTTTTGTACTCCCTTTGTCATTATTGTACATTGTCCTACCAACATATATATCCTATCACAATTTCCACTGATACATCATATCTCTTTTGATTTTTGATTTTTTTCTAGTGTCACATCATATCCCTCTTTACCACATTCTTAGTTATAATGGGAGAGGGAATCGGTGATTCAAAGCTTCTTTTCATTATTCCTTCATATTTTGCACCTGCCACAGAAAGAATTGGTTTTTCCCAGTGCACAGATAGCTCTTGCACTTGTGCTCTGTGCAAGCTGTGGTGGGTAATTGAAATCTATCTGCTCATGAGTGACCACTACATCCAAACCAACAACTCACTATCTTGTCTCCTGCTTCCTGCAGCTTCCCGTGGGGTCAGATGTCCCTCTTTTGGCCAAAGTCTCTGTCCTGTTATTGAAACGTACACCTCTCTGTGCATTCCTTCTCCAGCACAGGCCAGACCTGGAGGATCCCAGAGCAACCAGGGGAACATTAAAGAGGTCATCTTCATTCCATCAGACCTGTGACCAGGGTCAGGATAGACAAGCTTGCTCTAACCCTACCCCCTCAAAGCTTGTGAATCCAACCCTGACATCTGACAGGATTCACTATACACCAGTGCTGTCACTTGTGAACATATTCTTACTCTGGAGCAAAGATTATGGATTAGAAAACGCACGGTATGTTTAAGCAGATGAACGGCAAGTAGGTTGTGTGTGATCTTTGTTTTCTATTTTTCCCTTAACAAAATTCTGCTATGTTGGAAAGAATTTTAATAAATGCATACAGGAAACAAGCAGAAATTGTTTTAAATCTAGATTTAATTATACATTAACTGTGACTCTTGTATGCAATGACCTGATACAGTACTTAACATGTTTATCATTAGAAGTTTAATGACAAAAACAACCAAAAAATGCTTTTGGTCCCTCCAACAGTTGGATAAAAAGCATAATTTAATTGGCTTATTAATGGGTAGAAAGTCAGTAGGACCCAGGAATATGAATATCTGCCTAGATGATTAGAATAAACAAGTATGACAAGAAAAAAAGTTTATATTTCCACTATCTCAGATGATAATTTTTAGCAGTTATACAGAATATGAGTACTAAGAAACTAAATGAGTTCCCCAGTGTTACATTTGTCAGAGGTATCTGGAAGAGTGGTAGCTAGAGATGTTCTGTGATGTTCCCGTTTGCTGCAAAAGTCTGTGTCCAAGTATAATAATCATCCACGAGAAACTTTCTTTGTGCATTCTACTTCTACCATGATGCTGAAAAATGAAACTGATTTACCTGCTTATCTATTCCAGCTTTTGTTCTTTTGCTAAGAATCCATTGACCCATGTAACTATTTTCTTATTCACCTCATAACAGTTTTCTCAGAGACTCAGTTAATTTATATTTCAGAACTAGAAACCCCTATTTCAGAAAGGAAAGCTATTTTGATCTAAGACTAGACAAGATGAAAAATGCATCTCTTCTGGACATTTTTATTTCATTTCTTTTGTTTTATCACCCTTGTTATTAAACTTGATTTCTCATTTGACCTTATCTGCCTTTAACTGAGGGACATACATCCGATGATACCCTCCCTGCTCAAATTTTTCAATCTAATTCTATCTTCACAGGAGACCACACATTATACAATCACTGCTATAACCATCCAAAATGTACTACAACTAGCTGCTTTTCAGCTCTCCCTAACATATTCTTAGTTGTTTTTCTTGTGCCTTTTATTTTTCCCACTGCTTCTAATAGCCCTTTAGTTTCAGTACCTTTTGCAATTTTTTCTCTTAAAATTTATGACAATGGACTGTGCTATTCCAAGAAAAATCTACACGGTCAGGCAGAAACTCAACACAGATTTTTTGCCTGGGGTGTAAACTGGCAGGATGCAAGCTGGCTCTGGTCTGGAATTTGATGTAGAGTTGTGCATAAGCAAATACACTTGGCAAATACTTGGATAACACCTAATTTTCCCTTTAAGGCACTTTCTCCAATTCTTCAGTCATTTCCTTGATCCACCCTTATACTTTCCCTAGTTTTTCCAATACCTTATGTGTGTGTATGCATACATGAACGTATGTACACACACATTTTTTGTTGCAGCAAGTCTGATTTTGGAGTACCATTTCAGGGACCTAATGTTCTGCTCCTTCCTTTGACTTTGCACAGCACTTCACAGAGCAAGCATTCTTGACCTCCTTAATCTCAGGGTCTTATTTTTTCTGATCCAATGTTGGTTTAGGGTCGTTTTCCCGTTTTTTGTTTTTTTTTCTCCTAGGTAAAAAGAGATTGATGCATACAATTACCAGGAGCACACAGAAAATGAGTTAAGGCAAATTCTTGACTTGCCTATTTTTGTGTGGCCTATGGCTTATCCCAATTTATTAAGGTTAACAGTGAAATTATTCTAATGCAANTTCTTTTCCAGGCCAAACTGCAATTCTGCCAATTGGAGCCACCTCACTCTTCCCCCAGAAACCAACCACTTCCAATGAAACATCAGCAGAGAATATTTTCTAGCCAGCACTTTGCATCAACACTGTTCATGCAGCTGAGATGCAGCTGGCCAGATTTTAATTTAGCTTTTCCAAGTAATGGACCTCAGCATGGGATCAAGCGCAAAGAAGACATGAAGCATCTGAAAAGGAGAGGAGGTGACAGACATTCAAATGGTAAATGAAGCAGCAGTGAGCTGCTGTCTCAGAGATCTGCAGCAAATTTCAGTTTGGAATGCCTGAGTGATACCTCCTTCACACCTGGCCTGCTGAGGTTACAGACAATCCTTCTGGAATGTTTTCTCCCCGTGGCGGTTCCCGCACCTGTACCAAGGATGCCGGCTGCACCTGGGGCTCGAGCACCCGCGGCTCTGCCCTGCACTGCGCTGCCCACTGGGGCTGCACCCCGTGGGGCAAGCACCCTCCTTCTGCACAGAACGCCTTGTTCCCTGTGTCAGCAGCTACCAAACATGCTGACAGTCTCCTTCGCCCCTAAGACACCCAAACTCTGGGAGACTGATGGAGGCTGCAGTGCAATTCAAACCCAACACATTTTGGAAACACTGCGCTGTGATGAAACAGTGCAAGAAACTCATCTTCTAGGAAAACAAATCCTCATTAGATGAAAAATACATGGAAATAGCTACAAAAAAAATGTCAGAGCTGTAGTGCAGGGTTTCAGTAGCATTTGCCTCATACTCGTTACTGAAATTAATTCGCAAGACTTGCCATGATATGCTGATAGGATACAGCTATAATACTTTAAGCTGTTGTTAAGAATTCAAAACATGACAATCAGAACAGTTCTCTTTATATACAATTAGAACATTTATTTGCTTGTTCATCGCAAAATTAAGTAGTAGAAGCAACCGGGAGCTGGGAAAGCAGCCAAGCAATAAAATTGATTGATAGCCCAAATACACAAAAATCATTTTCACAGCTTTCAAACATTCTCTCAAGAGCAGAAAATCAGCTCTTCAACATTACCAAACAACCTGGTTAGACAGGATGGCAAACCTGCTGTTAAACAGAAGACAAAGTTTGTCTGTGAGGTGTAGCTTACACAATTACTGGTTGCTCAAAATAGGGTGCACCTCCATAAATCTGTCTCTGTTTAAACTAATTACCAGAAATTATTCAGAAATGTCATTTTTCTTTATCCTTCAATTACATCAGACCTGCAGTTTTGTGTTGAGGGAAAGCATACCAGTCATATAAAAAAAAAAACTATGAGTTTTTTCCAAAAAGTTGCACTCATTTTACTTTTCAACTGCTTCTTCCATAAGGCTACAGATCACTTCCCCACAGCACATCAGTTTTCTTTGGTTCATATATTACATTCAAAGCGGATGAATCCTTACAACCAAAGCATTCAGATTTCAAATTATATCCATTTCTCCTGCACAGCCGCTATTCTCTCAAAGCCAACATTGTCCAAATCAAGTATTAAACAAGTATTTCTAGTAGGAATGGGGTATAAATTGCAGAAATGGAAGAAAGTTTGGTACATTCACAGGCAGATTTTCCAGTGAAAGGCTGGTGTATTCAACCTCTAGTTGTCACCAGAAGAATAAGAACTATTCAAAACCAGGCAAATAATTCAACTAAAGATATTTTAATTAAGCAAATTAACTGCTTTGTCATCGAGAGAAATCCCAATAAGAAATCTGAATGCAGCCTTGGAGAAGGTGCTGAATAGAACTCTCTGCATTCTAGTCAAAGTCATCTCATAAACTGTTTCTGATCCTCACTGACTGAATCAAGGCCACAGTTGTGCATTCAAAATTCCCATTGATTTTCATTATTATTATTTGTGACAGCTTTAGTCAATGTGAAGGATCAGAATTCATGGCACAGAGCATTCAGAAGGATTCAGTGTCTTGCCCCAGCAGAACCTATTGAAAATCCAAGCCTTTTTAGGCTCTGATCAAGGAAAAAAAAAATACTGCTGACAGGTCCAAAAACTAGTTGAAATACTTTCACAGAAGTTGCTTATGAGACAAAAATCTAACAAATATATGGCAATAAATATCTTCAAAGGTTTTTGTAAGTATTAACTAACAAAAATTAATTTCACTAAAACTTCTGCTTGACTCTTAAGTGGTTGGTTAAACAAAACAGCCAAACAAACCTACCTGCATGCTTAAACTAGAGCTTCTGAAACAGATTTGATCCATATTAATTACTAAAAATAATAAAGCATGATGAATTTTACCTACATATATTGAATGGACATTACTCAGCAATCCCTGAACTGTAAGAATTGCAATAGTCCTTTTGGTTTTTAAATTGTGGTTCAGTTTTCCATATCATTGTAATTACTGCAGCTGCACTGTTGCCAGCAAAATCCTTGACTCTAAGCTCTTGGCTATGACAGCACATCTAAGTAATCACCATGGAATACTAGGCTAAACTCAAACAGGTTTCTTTTTATGAGCTATATACATGAGCAAAAGCTAGAGCATGTTTAAACAAAGCAAATCAATTCAAGTCAAGCCTCCCTACTTAATAGATTCACACAGCTTATTAAGAAGAGCAAACATGCCTTAATGAAGAACACCCATCTTCTAAATAAGAGAAATAAGGCCTTGGTTGTGCTATTCAGGCAGGGCAGGGCATAGCCCCAGTTTCAGGATGTCTCAGTGCTCAGAGAAGCAAATCCATTATGAAATGAGTTTACTGTGGACTTTTCACTCCTCTCCCCATTGCTCGTTGTCCTACTTTGCTACCTAGCAGAGCTGTCATGATTATCTGATGACTCCTCATTGGGTACATCGCCCTTTGCAGGATAGCAGGAGTCACGGCTAAAGCGACTTCTTATTCAGCTGGGCTTTTGAAATGACAGGACAGTTTCTTCCACTTCCCCTTCTAGAAAATCCCCAAGTACTTCAGAAACTTGTAAGGTGTAAACAAATGCTGGCTCTAAAGAAGTAATATTCTTAGTCAGTGGAAACTACCACCATCATTTCCTATAATGAAAACTCTTCCTCTCACATATTTTATTTCAACCCCAGTAAAACTCAGAGAAATTGTCAATGTAAGTTGGTCAGCAATTGTGTCATCCTTGGACTGTGCCATCTCAGATGCTACAAGCTTTTTCCACTGACTTGTCCATTGTAGGAAACAACTGTAATGGCTCTAATTTGTCTGTGAGACAACCATTGCCACGCCAAGGCCTGTGAGGGATGAATGCCACCCTATTATCATTCTTTTAAAAATGCACCCAGACACACTGATTTGGAGGCAACAGTTCCAAACCAAGAAACACTACTCTCCTTAGATTATACTATACTTGGGTAGGAATGTAGTCAGAACATTCCAAATTACGTCTTTGAGAAGACACACTTGGTCTGATTTTCCTTGTATTTTGCCCCACTGGTTGTAAGTATGGACAACACATGCAATAGAAGTGTTAAAAAGCTATCATTTTAATTTGCAGCACTTAGCAACTTCTTATCCATGGTGAATTTGTCCAGATGAGTGACTAGAATTAACTGGAAGGCTCCAAAGCTCCAGAACGGGAATTGATTAGCTGAGAATCTCTCATCATAGGCACTGGGCATAGGTCCGTGGTTCATATACACAGGCACACATCACATTCAGAAATTAACTACTTAGTTCATTATGTAAATTTTTACAGCTGATTACAAAATACATGCTAAGGAGTGCTTCGTATTCCGAGGGATTTTGATCTCTATGAAAATGATTAAATATAGAATTGGTAACTAGATTAATCATTTAATAAAAATTTTGAAAGGAAAATATAGGAAAAGGAAAAAAAAATTACTATGCAACACTGTGGCTTCAGGCAGAATTAATTCAGAATTTCAAATAGAAAACCCAGTTTGCTTGGAGGTTTTCCTGTTTATCATATATTTTAAATTGGCTATCTGACATCATCATTTACTGTGCACAGTACATCTTGCAGTCATTCCTGTTCTTTCTCTGGCTGCATCACCTCTCTGACCAAACAACCTGAAAATACATAGTTACTTATGAAGAGAATTCAAATGGATAAAATACTAATATAAGTGGTATTGAATGGCATTAGGAAGCTCACCAGCTTTACTGAACAGATTAAATCAGCATTTTTCTACAACATTAAGACTCCATCACAGAATGCAGGTCAGAGTACGTGCCTTTCTCTATCTTCTAGTCAAATTAATGCCCGTTTTTTCCTTGTTTTGTGGCTTTATACTAATGGAGAATTATGATGGAGCACTCAGTTTCTGCCCAGGTACTATTACTCACAGGAGTCCCAAACCCCACCAGACAGTCAAAATATACATTGAATAAATAATGTGGTATATGCCACATGAATGTCTGGTTCTGTCATGAACAGAAGTATTTTAATACTTCCTCTATTGTCTTTTACCCTCATCAGTCAGGAGATACTCCCATGAGCTTCAGATACTTGTAGTTTTGTGGTTAGAGCAGTATTTCTCATTATCTACTACATATAACACATGCATAGGGCATGAAAAGAGAACTTTTCATGCACAAGGATTGAATTCTGCAACAAGCTGCAGAGATGTTATGTATTATCTAAGGCGCAAACCCAGGTCCAACCTGTTTTATTGAAACAGAGATGTGTCACACCATGGCACCACAAAAACTTACAATTCAAGCATTTTAATACAGTGTTTAAACATAGTTATCACTTGACAAGAAGAACCCTGTTTTTCCTTGATATATGTTTTCCTCTGGGCCTCCAACTTCAAGAAGATTCTAACAGAAAAGTAGCTTTTTCCTCACTGACAGAAGTGTACATGGATAAGCTCAATGCCAATCTTGACATGTTTCTCTTGGCTGGCTTTTTTTCCTATCTTGAGTTACATTTCTTCTTCAGACAGGGAATTCTATGTAATTGCCTTTATGGTTTTGTGCAATAGTGGGACCATTAAAGAAATACAGGTTCACAGGCCAGAGGAATCCATCTGTTTCCAGACATTTCATGCAAAACATCATCTTCCCTCCTGTGAAAACATGAAAGCTGCAATATCACAGTCTGTCTTAGGTGTTTCCAAGGTGGGACCTCCTCTACAATTCTATCTGTAGTGGGTTCTTTTTGAAGAATTATTTCAATATGCTGCAGTTTACATATGATATCTGAACTGCAAATCCTGCATCTCTGGCATACTGGAATTCCTTTCATGACATAAAATTCAAGCTCTCACTAAAAATTTATGGTGTTACAATGAAGCTTTATGGTGGGAAAAAAAACCCAAACAAAAGCCCTAACTGAAAAGCTCGACATTATAAATTTTCATTCTTTTATAAATTTTCACTGACATCAGGGGATCTACCCTCTTTGTAATGAGTATCCATGAGTAAGCCGAGGAGAGAAGTAGCCTGCTTGATCAGAAGTATTTACAAAGCAAATCTCAAACAATTTCAGCAGTCCTGCAGTGATGCATGTGGAGCTTGATATTCTTTGTGCTGAAGTGAAAGTTACATTTACATCAGTGGGAGGCTTTAGGGAAACAAAATGAAAGAAGGAAGGATAATGATCAAGACCGTTGAAGTCACAGGAGAAGTTGTGCATATTGACCCCCACTAAGGCTAGGTAACATGATGTAAGAAATTAGGGCTTGTAGGAGGAGGAGATCAAGCTGGCAGATGGAAGAACAGATAACTGAAAGGAATTATCAGAAGAATTTACATTGCAAAAGCTGAAAATAGAGGCAAATATGACCAGTAAAACTTGGGAAAAAAGGATGATGGTGATGGTCAGCAATTTAGATAAGCTTAAAGAAAGATAAAGCATAAGACTTGGAGATGAAATGATTGATTCCTTAAGCAGGGGAAAAAACAAAGGGGAAAACAAAAAAAGCACCAAGAGAAGTTTCTGTATTACCCTATTTCTAAGCAGAATACTTCTTACTCCCTTAGGTGTTGCATGAAGCTTCTAGAATACTTGTAAAATTTTTAGATATAACTGAATGTAGCCAAATCAGAAACAATCTGATACAAAAATCAAAAAATAAGACAGAAAAAAGATAATTTGAAAGCGCTTTTGCAATAAAGCCTCCTGCTGAAAGACATGAAACAGAACATAGAAAAACATTTAGCTGGTAATGCTTCTGCAGGTTTACAACAGTCTGTTTCAGAGCAGTCAGGATACTTTGCCACTCTATCATGTCAGTCAGTCTGTGAGACTGAGAATGACCAATCTGACCAACTGGAAACACAACAAAGGACCAGCAGGAACGTTACTGACATCAACAGAAGATTAAAGGAGATGAACAATTGCATTGAGTGTCTTCTTCAGAATTGCAGCTGGAGAAGGAACACTGCTGGGGAAAAAGAGACCAGAGAAAAACAGAAGGATTCTATTCTGGACTAGCAAGGACAGAAATCAAGAATGCACTCAGACTGTCCTTTTAAGGAGTCCCAGGACAGGTCTACTGTGCATAGTTTCATCAAAAGGAAACATCAACACTGATCAATACATAGCATTTCATTTAGGGAGGGAGAATAAAAATACCTTTGAGCTAGGGGGAAAAGCATTAATAACTTCAGTGAGAATGACATATATTGACACCCAGCTTGTGATGTCCTTTGGAGAGCTGTAAAGATGAGGGGTCTCTAGGAAGATGAAAGTTGTGACTAGGAAGCAGCAAGATGAACTAGAGTTATGCAAAAGTACCTATGGAAAGCCACACAGGTGTAGGCTGTATGATACCACACTCAAAAGTAATGCAGAAGATATAATTCAGTGACTATAAAGGAGAAACAAAAAATCTTTAGATTTAAAATAAATGACAGTGGAATTGCCTTCACTGGTGCTGCAAATTCTATCAGCTTACAGTTACTTTTGCATGGCACTTCTGCATTTTCCCAGAGCTCTGAGCTGGGTTCTGCATTGTGTCTGCAAGCAAAATCAATAATTTCTGAAAGGTGCAATGGGAAGGGTTCTTGTGTATCTTCAACAACCACCTTCATTTTAGCTGCAGGTAATGTTTAGAGAAAACAAATGTGAGATAAAATAGAGCACAGAAGTAATAAGATCATTTAGAGAAAGTTTATTTGCCCCACTTGGTGAAATCTATTTTCTGGATTTTGCCCAAAAGGGAAAAAAAGGTGGCTTAGTCAATGAGCACTTCTGTTTCTAGAACAAACTGTTTTGAGTTGATTAATATCCTTGAAAGTACTGGAGAGGGAAATTATTAGAAAATTATATTTTGAAATATTACCTTAAAGTTTTAAGCATATGTCCCAATAATCTGAGATGAAATAATTCAGCTCTCTAGGTATTATTGACTCAGAGTAAGGATACTAAAGTTTAATCAGAATATCTAAATTACACTTCTCTTTCAAATTATACTACTTTTACAAAACATACACTGTAGTTTAAAGAAAAAAAAACAACATACATTTGTTATGACTGAATTTTTGTTAGGCAGAGTTACAACACATTACAAAAAAAGATTTAGTTAAAAGTAATGTACAGTACAACTACTAAAGAAAATTCACCAGCACAGGTGATCTTTAAAATATATCCAGTGAAAAAACTCTTCTTTGTAGATAATACAGCATATTGTGTATTTATGCTTCTACTGAAAATTTACTCTTATTTCTGCTTGTCTCATTTGTTGAAATCTGAAGCTCTGTTATATCATTCACATTCAATCAATCTACTCACATTGACTTAATGAGAAGAAAAGTACCAAAATACTATTCAAACAATTTGGACACGGGGTACGTAATTTTCACAATAGAATCAGACTTCCTGAATTAATGTTTCTCCTTTCATCTCCATACAAGAGTGCTCTTGTCACAGATGCAGAGTATTGAAGGACATAGTCAACCCTAATCTAATAGAGTGTTGGGAATATTGGGTATTTATTAATTGAATCATTTAGTTATGTGAAAGGAATAATGCACAGATAGGCCATCCTTTGGATCCACAGACCTTGTACACAATACATGCCAGATTTCTCCAAGGCTGAATTTCCAGGCTCTGTGTATTACCAGAATAAAAGAAGGAAAAAAAGAAGCTAGAGGCATTTGAAAAGCACGACAGCTCAGAGAAATCATCTGCATACCATCTATATGACACAGCTAGAATAAGTCCAGGAGTGTTCACCCAGCTGCAGCCTAAGGGATCTGTCATGCAGCCAGCTGCTGCTGCTATTTGACATCTGGGATCTGTAACTGGCATTGAAAATAAAAATTAAAAAAAAAAAACAAACAAACACAAAATGGGGAAAAGAACTGAAGAGTTATGCGAGGTTAACAACAACAACAAAAACAAATTTCCCTATATCTCTCCCAACACTAGAGGTATTTCTAAAGAAAGAAGTAAATTTTGTTGCCATGGATGGAGCCTCCGTGCACTGCATGCATAGAGCGCACAAATGAAAGGTCAAACAACTCCTGGCAAGTGAGTGTAACACAATGAAACTCTTAGAGAAACACATGCAGACCACTAAAAAGCAGCACCATATGCCCATATCTGACCAGCAGTTTTGTTACTTACAGCTCCACTTGCAAAGATTACCACAGCTAATTCATGCCGTGGGGGTGAGAGCTCCTGGTTAAGCTGACTCAGTGGTCTCAAGCATTATGCCAAGGGTATCCAATTCTCCACACAGAGGAAACCTCAGCCTGATTTTTCCTGCCTGCTTAGCAGTGTTTAATGGGCATAGAGAGAAGTGCAATCAGTGAAGTGACTTCCCTGAGAATCAGCAGAGCTGGGGAAGAGGAACCCATCCTGCCAAGGAAATGCCCCTTGCACAAAAGCCTGGATCCTCCTACCACACCAGGGACCAGGTGCACAGCATCTATGGGGTAATGCAGATGTGTGTGTTCCGGGTTTCAGTGCTCTGCAAATCTCTATGAAAGACAATAAAACTGTCAGCCGGTACTTCCAGATTACTGCACAGGCTGCAGACAGCTTCCCTGTCTGTGGCCCGAGCACTTCATCAAAGGTTACTCTCTCTGTCTGAAGAGCTTCTCATGCTCATGTGACCCCCTCTTCCTCTCATGACTGAGAGCACTTGATATACACATGATTCAGATATGCCTACATGAAATCCCAAAAGCTTTACTAAGTGTAATTTTATAGAAGCAAATTGCCTGCTTCTCTGAGCTGGATCAGCAGTGTTTCTCCCTGTCAACCCGCAATGCTAGTGAAGCTTTGAACTGCTGCAGTGACTCTCTGAGAGAGAGACCTTGCTGCCAAAGATCATGGGTGGAAAAAAAAGACTTCTGTGCCCCTGCACATGTTTCTGCGGCCGTTTCTATATTTACATTTTTGGGGGACTAATTCTGGGCCAGACTTTGTCACTTTTATTCCCAGGGAAGAGTATCTCACTGCACAAATAGTCCTGAGGGACTGTACTGAGGCAATCTGGATCATGTTGAAGAGCTCTTTCCACTGTGAGAGATTTATTTTTCTGTCTGCCTTAAAGATGGCTTCAGCTGAACGATTCGTAGCATGCATGGTGGTGGCAGCCTGTGACCTTTACATGGGAAGGAACATATCTGCCAAGGGTCCTCTGCTCATGGAAGGGGCAGATGACACTGCTTTGAGCTTGGAGCATCTGCATGAAATAGGGAGTGGAAAGGTAAGGCGTATCTGCATTACACTGATGCTACTCACAGGCACCTCACCAGCAAGTACAGATACAGCACTGTGCAAATCTCTGAAGAACAGACAAAACATTCCAGACAATGAAGACTTGGCCTTTGCTCTTGGCATCAGACAACTTGCAGTGTTGTGCTAGCCTGGAAATTACATTTTTAGAATCTACAGAACTGACAGCTGTATCTAACATGTATAGACATTGATACTGAGTACATGTACTAGAAGTGTACTTCTGTATGAGGCTTGGATGCTGGAGCCCTGGCCATCACACCAGCAGTCTTTTACAGAGGTCAGAGCTTCTTCCTGAGGCAGTAAGGAAAATCCCACCGCACGAAGCAAACACACAAACATGCATAAGGTATGACCAGGCATATTCATAAATAACAGGCAGATGAATAGATCAACCACAAAAGTAACTTAAAATTTTTGCATTTTCCTTTCAGCATACCAAGTTTCTCTGAAATTTTACATAGTGAAGTATCTCGTTGATGAATAGCCACTATTTGACACAACTAGAAGGCAGTTTGGATGCCCAGAGATTTTACTGTGTCTCTAGCTTAAACAACAAGACACAGGCAGAGGAACTGAAATGGGGAAAAATATCAGTTGTTCGTGCCTTAAGGCATACCCATCAAATAAAATGTTGGAGCCTCAATGCAGATTTTAACTCACAGATATGTACCCTGGTGCATTTACACCAACCAACATTATGGAGAAAAGTTTCACCACTGGCTCAATTCAGAAGACCTATGGAGAGCTAGAACTGTTCACCAGAAACACAGAGAAGTATATAAAAATGCACTGTGTAATCCCAGGATATTCAGGAACAAAAATCCCTGAACACAGCGATGCATTCCTGTTACAAAGATTTATAACTGGCTAGGCTATTGAAAAATTCTGATCGGGCCTTATCTAAACCATGTACTCCTTAAATGACACAAATTATTTCATGCCCTTTACTATTTCATTCAGTGATCAAAGTTCCCTCAGCCCCCAAAGTAAAACCAAAACTAGAGAAAGAACAAACTCTTAGCATTGCAAAGGTTAAGCCTTCCCTTCTGTGCCTGTGATCAATAATGGTCGTGCTCTGGCTGTGTTTAGGTTGGGCTCAAATCCTGGCTGACACATATTGAGTCTGTACAAATTCCACGCAGGATGAAGGATAAGGGACCGGATGAGGGCTGGCATGCAACACACAGAAACTGTAGAAAAGGAAAACTCCTTGGGTTCGGAGGTGCAAAAAAATCTGGGTTGGTTTTGGGTGAGAGCAGGGGGTGGCTGGTAAACATAACCTTGAACCAGGTTGAGGCCTTCCCCTTGTGGGTCCTCAAACATTCCAGCCCAATAGGCTAAATGGATCAAGACAAAAGATCAATGCCTCAGAAAGCATAAGGAGAGGGAGCTAAGCAGATTTCCTTTTGTTAAGGGTTACGCACGTCTAATGGCTTTGCTGGACTGAGGCCAGCTACCGTAGCATACATCTCTTTTGAGTTTTTCTTGAAGTCGTAGGTGTATTATTAAACAAATTACTCTCTTCCTTATCTCATATTAAAAAAAAAAAAGCATATAAATTTTCCTAAAAAGAGACACAAATTGTTTTGTAGCAGACTGAAATACTTCAATATATATATAACTTCCTGTGAGCCTGTAATCTGTTCTTTTGCTAATTCCAACAAACACTTGTCCTCCCTGTAAAGGATTGAATTATGCATGGCAGCAAAGGTACAGAAAGAAGGGAGGCGATCAGTTAGCTAGAGCTGCCTAGATGTCAGCTGTCTAGCTCCATCTAGCCACTCAGACTGCTGTCCTTAAAAGAGCTGTCTAAGGTGCAGAAAATCACCTTTTAGATGTGCCAGTCTCTCTCCTGTTAGTAGTGAAGGTGTTTGGGTAAAGAGCTTGAAGGACTCAACCAGTCCTCAAATGGCTGAGGCTGGTGAGGAGTTCCATAGTGTCAGGGAACACAGTGCAGGACCACAAGAGCCCAAGTTCAAGCTCCCAAAATCATCCTCACCAGCAGCACCAATTGTTGGTTTCCTTATTCTTCATGGCTTGCCAAAGGGCACTCCAGTTCCCCAGGACCAGTTCAGGTGACTTTTGCCCTACAATCAACTGCAGCAAACGTGCGTGAGCCGCAGCAACACAGAAGAGCTGCTTTCCACACAGTGGTCGCTGCTGAAACTGAGCAGGAGGAGGGCTTGTCCAGCCCACCAGTTACTGCTGCTTCCCACAGCACTTCCCATCAGCTCCCAGGCACTGGTGGCCTAGACACGCTTACTGCCTAAGCTATGCCTTGGAGACACTTCAGCAAGTGAGAAGACCACAAGTTACCCAACACAGTCCACAAAGGCTTTCTCAGTCCCTGAGTTTAAGCAATAGCATAGATGAGGTTAGACAGACTGACCATAGCACGCCCAACATTAGCTATGCCAAAGGACTGTTTCTAAAGGGGATATCATGCTGAGTAATGAAAGGCCTTGCTTCTTTTATGGAATAAAAAATGCATGAAGTGTGCCTGAGTTCCTTCCTCACAAAGGCATCTGTTGCTGCATGGATGAGGAAAGAGATACACGCTCACTGTCTCCTGACATCTTCGGAACAAAAATATCTAAAACCTGTATCTGGAAGAACTTGTTCGTACCAGATGAGATCTTTACACCGGATGAAACTGAGGTTTAGATTCAGCAGGGTGGATGAGACGCCTCATACAAACCTCTAGGATATATATCTCCCTCTAAGCTCACAGTGCTAGCTCTTGAAATCTCCAACTCTCATAATGCTCAAATATGATTTTATCCCTTGATCACCTTGATCAGAAATTCAAGAATCTCAATATTTCATACAACATACATTTACCATATTCTATCCCACCCCCTGTGGAATATTTAAAAAAACACCCATGTCCCTAATGTGTTTGACTTGATGACCACTTCCAATTCAAGTAATTTGGTGGGAGCATGTTGTAGCGTACCCTGGTTATCCAGAACTGAGTAGCTTTCCAGAGTTTCCAGATTTACTCCCTGGAAAAACAAAGGTGACAGTCAGCATTGATATGTGCCTCTGTCTTACCCTGGTATGGAGTGTGGATGCCACCAGTCAGAAGCACCTTCTCAGGCATTTAGTTTACACATAGCTCTTCAGGAACAATTGGGACCAGATGGTATTTTTCAGCCTCAGAAAGCCATGTGGATATATCACCCAAAGTCATGACATGGGTAGGTACTATATAACAGGCACCTTAACTGAGCCTATTACAGTCTAAACATTCCTAAATAGGCCCAAGGTTTTTTGATCTTGGAGATGAAAGAACAACACGATTCAAAAATATAAGTTAGGCACTTCAAAAAGCTAAAGTTAGGCCTGGCAACAGCAGGCAATTTTTTTAATAGTGGTAACTAATAACCACTTCATACTGCACGTGATATATTCTTCCTGAGTTGCATCAGATGTAGTCTTGGGGCCTCCTTTTCTCTTCCCATAAAGATCTGAGAAAAGGTCTGCTGACCATCTTATCTTACATCTCACTGGATACAACTTTTTCAGTGTATCGCATGGTTTTTTTTCTTAAATAACCTTGAGATTTATTAGTTTGCTTATAGTATGCATGCAAATTGAAATGAACATTTCAAATCATGCATTTATTATGAAACTATTTCACTGACACAACTGCATTTTTTTCCCATGCTTTGCTGGTGCCCATGTTTTGCCTCCGGCACAGCAAAAACATAGCTAAACCTCCACTTCTGTCATTATATATTTTAACACCTCCCAGCTTGTCTGATCTATTACAACTGCACAGTTTGAAAGGCTCTACTCAGAAACTGCACCTCAGTTAAAAACCAAACCATTATTTAGGTAAGCATCTGTACTTTTCCCTCTGTCACTTGGAGGGAGAATACATAAGGATGTACAAGTTCCAAAGCATGATAAGACCTCTTATTTCCTCCAGACCCCTACTCTTCAAAGTCTTTCTGAAAGTCTAAAGGAAAAAAGGCAGGGAAGAATACTTTTGATGGAGCAATGTTTCTATGGGATCTGCATAAAAAAACACTGCACCTTTGTTCTGGAGCTCCACCACGAAGAATTGTTCAAGCACGGCAAAGATGATTAACATGCTGCAACATCTTAGGCAGGAAAGCTTATCCTACAGGTGGATCAAGGAGTCCAGGTGTTTGGAAAGCTGTCCCCTGCCTCCTCCAAGGATTCCAAAATCACAT
Organism: Melanocharis versteri; assembly: GCA_013397845.1. NCBI lineage: Eukaryota > Metazoa > Chordata > Aves > Passeriformes > Melanocharitidae > Melanocharis > Melanocharis versteri. The sequence continues at coordinate 2,126,728 of VZTG01001346.1, read as the reverse complement.
ACTATTTCTGGAGCTTTTTCAAACCACCTTGTTAAAACACCTGGGCTCTCTCAGCTCCTTCTGCTAGATATTGCCATGGGGGAGTATTACATATTCCTCATGTCTGCCTTGATATAACTCACAAAAATAAGTGATCAATGACAATGTGAGAGCCAGGCATTCTCAATTAAGATCATATCAGCTCATAAAATAGATTTTTTTTTCTTTTATGCCGGCCAATTCTTAATTAAAACAGGTAAAGTAAACACGTAAGTGCTAAAATTTAATTTGGAAAGGCAGAAATTCCCAAAGACAAGCTGTTATTGACATGTTACAGAAGAAACAAAATATTACTTCCTTTACGAGTTTTCACTTTTGCCTTACATAAGACAAGATTAATATCTAGCCAAAATAAGTCTCAATTTATAATTCTCCCTGTACTCACATAGTGAAATAAAGCTTTTAGATCTTCACTGTAATGATAAATAGCACATTAAAAAAAAAAAAAACAAAACAAAGCATACTCATGAATTCAGATGCTGAGCTGATTGTAATTAAAAAGTCCAACATTTGCCCATCTTTAGAAACCATTCCTGTATCTCATCCACACTGCTCTGCTTTCTGAGACTTTGACAAAATGAGCCAGGATATTGAAATGACCACTTAGTCAGCGATTTATATCACTCTTGAAACTGAATATGGAGATTCAATACCAACTGCAGTTTATTTATTGCGTTAAAAAACGTGAAGGATCTGTGTGCATACAGTCAATGTGTCCAGTATAGCCAGCAGCTCTCCAGTTGCAGTTGATTTCAGTCATCCCTCAGCTACTGCTAACTCTTCCACCATTATTATTGCTTCCCTGGGCTTGGATCTATTTCTTGAAACTTTCCCTTGTGAGATAAAAATCCTCTACGCCATGAAAGAGCAACTCAAAAATTTCACATTTATCTAGTTGTCTATCTTCACACTAGTACCTTCATCCCTTCCAGTTCAATATATCCAGGTTAAAGGCACATGTCACAGTACTCACAAAAACCTTTACAAAGACTTCTGATGTTCTTTCCGGCAGCCGATGTTCCCCTGACTCCTTCTCTTACTCCAACAAAAAGGAAAAAAAGCCTCCAAATTTATCCAACTTTTTCCTACATATTTCCTTGCTGCATTCACTTAAAATTAGCTCACTTTCCAGACAAGGTTTCCAATCAGTCGACACAGCATTCCCATTGCTCTGTGTCTAACCGCTCGCTCTTCCATCGTCTCAATAGACTTGACACCCACACACTGAGGTAGGCAATATACAGGAGAACTCCTGAATAAAAAACCCTCTTTCCAAAGATACTACACAGCAGCAGCTTGCATCCTAGTGTGCTACCTTCTTGGTGCCTTCAGCTCCTTGCTTTTGCAATCTGCAAGCTTCATTCTTCACTTCTGCAGAGCTTAGTACAACTGTTATTGTAAGATGGGGTTGATTTGAGGCAAAGGCACTGGCTATTTCCAAATCATGCTTGCTTGTTTTATTTGAGCATTTGCTGTTCTGTACACACATCACTGGAAAAACAACCAACCAACCAAACAAAAAACCCAGCCCAGGTTTTCAGTGTCAGGTTTGTTTGGATCCCAAGGAGAACCTTTCCCCATGCACCTGGCTCTAACGCTGACTGATGGTCCTGTTCACCAGGAGCAGTCATTGCCTCTGCCTGCTGCCAGTTCTGAGCGCTCTCCAGAGAAACACAGTGGTTCATTTGCTTCATACCCAAACATGTGCTAGGTGCCAGGTGTTAGGAATTTTCTGCAAAGCAGGATGAATAGACAGGTGGTGAAAGTTGCTGACAACACAGAAATATTTAGCTTAACAGAGGCTTGGGAGGATCATTAGGAACTTCCTGAAAGACGGAGAAAAAGTGCGCAATTAGACAGCACTTAACAGGGGAATGATTGCAGATACTGTGCAAGGTGCTGCTCCCGAGCAGAGAAAAATAAACAACATTCTGGATGAGTGTGACCTCTTCAGAATAAGAAGCTCATTAAAGGAAGGACTGCAAAATGCCTGCAACTGTGTGTGCATGGGCAGGAGGGGTGTATAGTATAAAGCAACTAAGATCTTTGATTTGCTGCCTGTAACTACCATGAATAAAAGAAAACAGCAGTTACAGAGACTATTTTTGGCTTGATTTCATCTTTAATAAAGAAAAGCCTGGTTCAGCCTCATTGCACTGGAACTGCAAGCTGTTGGGAAGGCAGAAGAATCCAGCTGCTTGTCAGGCAATGTGTAGACAAAAGGTGACTGAAACCAGCTAATAGCCAACCTTTACGGGCTACTCTCCCTGCAAATTAGTCCGGTGCTATGCAGCGTTTTCTAGGCAGTCAGACTGATTAGCATATATGAACTCCGGCATATACAGAAATCACACCACTATTCAGCGCTATACAGGCTAAACAAGGGTTTAGAAGCCTTCAAAAAAATCCTTGCAATTAAGTGTAAATTCACTGGAAACAAAAATATTACAAGGCATGCATTTTAAAATAGGTAGCTGAATTACAGTTCTTACTGACTGAAGAAATAGAGAAATTTATTTTGTGGGTCTTTTAGTAGTAAGTGCGTACATGGGTGGGAATAGCAGCTGCCCGCACACTTATTATGATTCAGATTTGAACAGCCATGAGACTCGCCTCCCAGCACAAATGTATGGCCAACTAGGATCAAAATTCTGGCCTTCCTGGGGTGTAACTGTCCAGATAAATCGCTGGAATTGTCACTTCCCTAATAAATCTGAGGCAAGCTTCTAATTAGGGCAGTACACCTAAACAGAAATATTTGAAATGTTTGAAATCATGAGGTAGAATCCCTGATTGCGTTCGAGCCAATTTTAAGTTTACCATTGTTTTCAAGAAGAGATGGAATTACAGCCCTAAATCACATCATTTAGAAGGGTATAATACTCACCCCACAAGGGTTAGAAATATCTAGATGCAAAAATCAAGTAGCTTTGTGAGTCATGTTTATTGAATGTAATCATAAAAACTGTTAGGTACAGAATGTCTGACATTTCTTCTTAGTCCTACATAAATGACAAGTTCTTTTCTGACCATAATATTATATCTATTTTCCTTTAATGTTCACTTTTTAAGGAGTTAAGGAGCTATTTGGCCCCTTGCAGGGAAGGATACAGGTCAACTTAAAAGGAAAAAAAAAAGTCAAGAAAGGAAAAGTAATATTAACAGGTTTTTTCTCATTCTATCTTCCTAAAGCTCTAGTGTGGTTTCACAGGTTTCTACCTGCTTGCTGTTTATGTCCAGAATGAACATAAAACCACGAAAACAGCTTCCCAGATTTTAATAATGCTTGAGAAATGGGTCAATATATGCCAATAGAAGCACTTCAAATGCACCTGCCACAAAAGAGAGGGGGAGGAATGAACAGGGCTTCTAACCTCAGCAGTGGTGATCTGTAATGCCCTTTCAGCCTCTATTGTACAAAACACATGGAGCAGCATGAGCCTCCCGTCCCTAGATAGCAGGGGGAATCTCTGTGTCTCCATGCCATGGATGGAGGCTTTGGATGTCCTTCCTTGTAGCATAACTCAGGGGCTTTCCTTGCTAACCTAGAGAAGGAGACAATGTTTGACTTTATCTGTGCAAGGGATGACCAAAAGGTCCCATGTCAAAGGCAAAAGGGAGCCACACTGACAAGGAACTGGTTGGGTGGTGAAAATACATAGATGGATAAGTAGAGGTTAAGTTCCTGCCTTTAAATTTCTGTGTCTGCCCACTGATACCTATTTCTGCCTTGCCTTCAGCAGCCAAACTCAGAATTTGTAGTTCTGAGATGATATGAAAAAAAAAGGAAGCCAGAAATATTTAGAACCACATACAGGACTTGAGAAGGAAGGCTTGGGAACAGGACAGACGGATGTTTCAGAGGGAATGGAGGTGCCAGGGAGACATTGAGATGAAGAGGGCAGGAACACAGGAAGAGAGGAAAACCCATCAATAGCTATTTCATCCCCTTCAGAGAAAATTAGCTTAATGATTCAGTCATTCTTTTCTGCTTTTCAGCTGAATAATAATGGAAGTTATCTTTCAGGCTTTTCTCAAGGCTAGCATGATACCTCTTCCTAGGACAAAAACACCCACTGGACATAACATGTCACTCTTACTTCATGTTTTTGAATTTGACAGCTTTGAAATTAATTTAACAGAATAGTTGCCAGAGAAAAGATATCATGCAATCCATATAATTCATATGTACTCTTCCAATCCTATATAAAATCAATGAAGAACCTTGTTTTTCCTGGTTGGGCAGAAGGTTTATGTCTCCATCTCAGAAGCCAGCTAAAGAGGAACTAAAAAACTTAGCGTAGTGGATGAAATACAGAGAATAGCAAATCACATTGTTCCACTTAAAAATGTGCAATTTTTCTGACTGTACAAGTGCCATTAACCTGGGATTATTGTTAAAACTGATAATGAAAAAGCACAATAAAACTACAGGTTGTTCCCACTGATATTTAACGCTGCCTTGCAGTGTTGCAAACCACAGAATGCAAAGCAACTCCTATGAGCTCATGAATACCATCTTAAACATAATATGAAACAGCAAGATATGTGTTAAAAAGCTGTATTTTCCATTCTATTTTTTTTTTAAGAGAGATGGAAAAAGAGAAAGAGAGTAAGGAAAGGAGAGAAAGAGTGAGGAAAAGAGAAAGGGAAGAGAGTGACAGAGATGGAAATACAAATGTGTCAGGAATGCTGAACACTTTGTAAGATCTTCAGAGAAGACAAGAAAAGTTAAGTACACAGAATGGAAAGGAAAATACACAATTTTCCTTGATGGAGCATTAGAGGGGAATATGCAAGCTGAGGGCTAGAATAAAGCCTGTACCCTCTCACACACTGCCTGGGGGGCTAAACAAGCCTTGTGTGCACTGTGCTAGCTCAGCTCATCCTTGAAAGCAGGTACGGCTGTGAAAACTGTGTCACTGTTGACTGGGACATGACTCTCTGAGAGTTTCTCTTACATCTCAGTGTAATAAATGCAACTACTTCCAAAAATGAAATCCTGAACTATGGAGTGATGCCTGTTCTTTATTCAGGGACCATCTACTCAAAAAGTCTGCTTAGCATAAACACCAAATAAACAGTCCAGCCCCTGCACATAATATTTTCTGGATATGATCTTATGCTCCTTCAAGTTTATGTGGCAGTAACCTCTTTCCAGGTTCTTCTTTCTCTCTGTCTTCATATGCTTCTTCTTCCTTGTCTACTCCTTGTGTTGGTTTTCTCCTTAGCCTCTCTTTCCTCTCAGCCTTTAGTATCTCTCCATTTTGCTGGGCTTATTAACATGCATGCTAGTGTCTTAACTGTCTATTCTGGATTAAATTTAAAACTAAATTAAAAAATATGACCATTCAAAAAGAAAATAGAACAAGAAATGTGGAATTCATGTTGTGATTTATTTTCCTCCTGTCATTCTCTAGTCTGTTTTCCTTTTTTCACCCATTTTCTCTCATTTTGTGTCTGATTCAGTTGCCCTTTGAACACATTGGTGCATATTCCTTTTTATAGCATCCATTGCAGTAGAAGGCTGATTTTTATTTAACTCAAAGATTAAACGATATTAAAAAAAAATCTGAAATGAATCTGCAAAATATGAAATTAACCTACAAAAAAGAGAAATAGTTTAAAAAATAGTTTTAAAAATAAAAAGGGTCAGTAAAAAATCTATTTCTCAAATAAAAGAATAATTTAGTGCTGGTACCATAAATTTATACCATCCCTCTGAGACTGAATACTCCTTATATCATCAGTGACATATAATCTCACCTGGTGCTAAAAAGGAACTGAAGGAAAAACATCACTAATTTTTAGCAGCAGAAGATGGTGTGTTTTAAAAGCCTGCTGCAATGGCAGCTTGTGAAAAGGGTCCATGAAGCCAGGCAGCAGGTAAAGCACCACCTAGGTCCATTCTCCATCAAGCTGCAGAGAACAGACAGAGGCAGGGACCCACAGCCTCTGTTTCCTTTCAGCCCCCACCCACTGCTTACACAACTGTCCCCCATGAGTCACCACGCTGCACTGGACCCAAACTCCCCAGAGCATGTGCTTCTTACTGTAGGCTGAAGGAAATTAATTAAATCCCTTGTTCTGTCCTCATTTGGCTGCCTTACAAATCCCTAAAATTGGGGCTGGCAGGTAGCACTTGTCCAGCTGAAATGAAGGATTAGACTTTTTGCATCCGTTTTCTGAAAAATAACCCCCATGGAAGTGCTCTGGAAGCACAAAAGAATGGCTTTATTTCAAAACATTATCTTCAAAAATAAAGTAAAATTACATTTAAGAGACTAAAGATATGGATGCTAAATTTCCACACAGCCTAAGAATGGTATTTCTGGACTACCCTTGAGATACTACCTTTGCCACCAGCAATTTACATCACCTGATTAGTTCTCTGTCATCCAAACAAACAAAAAAAAAAAAAAAAAAAAAAATTACTAAGATCTGTAACTCAGACTCCCCTAAAGACTGTGCACCCATGGCACAAGGCTGAGACGCCAGGCTCTGCCCCAGACTTCTGCCTGGACAGCTGGCCCACAGGAGATAGAGGCAGACCTCAGAGCTCAAAGGGGGTGAAGGACGTCTCAGCTCAGCTTGTCAGCTCGCCAAAGCTGCTGCAGCCACGATGTTCTGCCCACCTCCACAGACACATACTCTGCCAGCACCCTGGGGCCCAGTGCTCACCAATAAATGCAAACATGGCCCTAAATGCTCTACTTTCGACTCCACTGAGATGAAGAAAAAGTTAATTGGATATGGGAACAGGGCAACAAATTGTTCTCCTTTGCAAGCAAAGGCAAACATACTATTTTATCCTGCTGGGTGGAAACACAGAAAGGGGCACTGCTTTCTGACTAGCCTGTTTCTAGAGGTATGACTCAAGCAAATTAAAAACAAACAAACAAACAATATTCTGTCTGTGGGACTGAATGAAAGGGCATCTGGAGAGGCAAACACAATATAGTTATATATCATCAGTAGTTGTCAAGGTAACTACAGGATTATGATTCCAGACTAAGAAATTGTTTCATATCTCTTCTAATGTAGCAGTCTTTGCCCTGCCACTTGAGATCATCTTAACAGGAGGGAGAGCCTAAGATTCTCAGGAGAACTGCTCAGTATATCAGCCTTGTTCTCTCTCAGATAAACACATTTTTTGACATCTCCCTCTATCATCTCTAGTCAATGGTTTCAAAGTATAAAGCCTTCATGGCACTGGAGATGCACTTTGTCTTCTACTTTCAGAAACAAAGTCTTGAAGGAAATCCCACTGGAAGACTTCACTTAGCCAGGGACAGAACAATTAATTTTTGCATCAGGTCAAAGCAAAAAAAAAACCCAAATAGACTGATGGAAAGAGCGTTCAGACTCACACAAAATAAGTGTTTTCCATAGGATATTTCCATTTTGTGGCAATTTTTAAACAAAATCTTTTTTTAAACAAACTTTTGCAAAATTTTCTTGTTTAAAAAACCCTTATAGTATGCATTCGCAAATCAACACAAAGCATTTATAACCAGAAGTTTATTAATTCAAGAAGATTTTAAGGTCTAGATTCTAAAACAAAGATTGTCTTTTATAGTACAGTAGTTTGGGACATAAGAAACACAGTTGGGATGAAAAGCCTTTGATCTGGATTGGGCTAAACACAAACTGCCACTTTTCAAGTTAACCCCTTCTATAGAGATTCTACACTTTCTCTGGGTTATTTTGTAGATACAAGTGTAATAGCATTTCTGTCTCTCTTCTGCCAATACACACTCCCATTAAAACAGACGTATCTCTTTGAAAAATTCTGTCTTCACAAAAAATTGTTCCAATTAAGGCCATGGGATTTTTGCATGGGCTGACTTTCAAGTGTTAAATATAAGCTAGGAGAAAATCTGCAATATTTTAGGTTGGAAAATTAACTTGTTACAAACTTCCAGTTCAGAAGACCCCAACTGCCATGACAAAGTTTTAAAAAGGAGAAATTTATTTTTTCCTTATATTATTTTTCCTTCCTTTTATTTTCCTTTTGATATGCCATCTAATTATTAAAGAGACAGAAGTACAGACACTGTATCATTTAAATGAGATCTATGTTCCAGGAAGCATAATTGCTGTAAATTACTTTTTAAAAAAGCACAAGTGTGTGAGCATAAGTGAGACTGGAGTAAAATGAGAGGAAACAGAAAAACAGCAAATCTTGCCCAAAGCCATGGAGATCTCTCTCCCACCACAGGCCCACACATTTTTCATGCTTGGGAGGTAAAACATTGGCAAGGATTATTTTTCAGCTAGGGCAAAGTAAATGTTGGGAAGATGATTTGATTTATTTTGTCTCCTCAAGTCACATCAGTTGTAAAGAGCTACTCCTGCCAAGCAGCCTGAAGTCAAGAGTAATCTTGGTAAGAGAAGTCAGTGGCAGACATAATGTTAAAATTAAATAAGGAATGAAACACAGCTGAGCCTTATCACAGGGAAATTAATCAGGTGGTGGTAACAGTTCACATCACCTTGTCCAGAAACAGTGCCTCAATATATGAAGAGAAATCCAAACTGAGACAAGATTATTACCATGTAATGATTCTCATGTAGATGTTTGGCTTAACTGAAGAGTCTATAAGTCTCTTTAGGAATATTTCCTTTTCTTCTTGCAAGCAAGAATTTCTAGCAGCAACTATCAGAAAAGACTATTAAAAAATGCTGACATTACACACTTTCTGCAAGACTTTAGACTAAGAAGGGCTTCGAAGTGTACATGAGCATGATAATTTACAGTCAGATGGTGAAAACGTGGCAGAGTTGACATGCATCATGTAATCTTGAACAGATTTAATTTGAAACTTAGATTTTAAAACTTTAGTCTTAAAATTAATTAGTCTATACCCTGCACAGAAAAAGAAAACAAACAAACGAACAAACCACAAACAAAACACACAAAAACCACCCAAACAACAACAACCTCACAAAAAACCCCCCAAGAATGGAAGCTGCTTCAGAGTCATTCTTACTCTAAACATCAGCATTCCTACACTTCTTCCCTTTGTTTCCACAGGACCTTTTTTTTTACTTGCACAGATGTGGTTTTTTACACTGCTATGAAGTTCTTTTCAAACACCTGCTTCCTAAGACTGTGTTATGGTCAAATTATTGCTATTCTTATCATTATATGTGCCTAAGAGTGTTAATACTGGCACTGTATGAACACTGATACAGTTTCTGGAAGGCCCTGAAGTCCTGGAACCTGCGTATGCTGCAGTACCTGTATTCAGAGCTGGACACACAAAGCAGACAGGGTTTCATGTGGGTTTAGCAGCTAAAATTTGCTAGACTTACAGAGTTACAGAGTGGTTGAGGCTGGAAGGAGATTGTCCCTGCTCATACTGGGCCACCTGGAGGTGGCTGCCCAGGATGGTGTTCAGATGGCTTTTGAACATCTCTCAAGATGGAGAATCTACAAACTCTCTGGGCAACTTGTGCCAATACCCAAAAGCTCTTATGCTAAAAAAGAAAAAAAAAAAAAAAGACCATCTCTTTTCAAATGGAATTTCTTGCACTTTAGGTTGTGCCCATTGCCTCTGGTCCTGTCACTGAGCACCGCTAGGGAGAGTCTAGCTCATAACTAATTTAAGAACTGGGACATCTATTCAGAGCTTCAATTCTTTGCCATTGAAAAATAGTCCTTGAAGCACGAATTAAGCTTGGGCACACTGTGGCGCAGAGGCTCCTCCCTAGCTGTGCTTCCTCTGGAGCTCTGCCATACTGCTGCAAGGATGGAGCTGACAAGGGAAGACCGGCACCGCCTGCACACTCAGGTTGACCAGCATCTGTTGTTTGATGTGCAGCTCATGACTGGGAGGTTGCTCACAGAGCACACAGGCTCTGCTTATTCCACATTTACTTCAGCCCACAATGCTCTCCATGCTCTTGGCAGCTGGATGCCCAGCACAGAAGCCAATGGCATTTCCACAGAAAATATTCTACTTGTTATAAGCAAATTAACTTCTAAAGGCCTACATGTAACCCACAGAAGATAGGTCTATATAATGCAGTTCTTGGAAGAGAAATATGAAAGCATTCCAGAGAGAAAACAAATTGCTTTTTTCTTGGCTTTGTCTTTCAGTATATGCTGGCAATTTTCTTGAAAACAGACAAGGTCTGGAAATAGCTCACACAACCTGCCTGCAACTACTGCTCGAGATGGAAAAAATAATGGCATATTAAAGGAGGTGACAAACCCAGGAGCACTTTTATTCAGTCACTGCACAACATCATGACTCTACAAGTACATACGAGAGGATCAAAATCCTGTAAAAGTCTGAAATGGGAGCTTTTCCCAGCCTTGAAGAGGCAATTTTAATTTGAAACTCCCTTTCTCCAGATTGCCTTCAGTAGGGCAGCACAATCAGCAAAAGCTTAACCTCAGAGTTTTGGTGCCATTAGTCACATAAAGCTTTGGTGATTTACAGTCAGAAAATCATTTCAAGACATCTGACGGGACTTTGTTATTCTGCCTACAGCTACACCTGTGCACTTCTTTGTCTCTAAGTTTCAATTAGAGATAATTTAAATAAGAGAAAATAATGTTTCCTAGTGGCAGAGCCTGTTAATGAAATGTGTTTCACATTTCCAATGGAAATGGGAATTCAGGAAACCAACAGGCAGAGCTTGTGCCTGCATTATGAATACATTTCACATTTGAAAGACTTTATCTCCATCTCACTAGCAAGATATGCAACTCATCTTCAGCTATGTGAACCATATTCCTATTGCTCTTCATTTCTGATTTGCCACACTGTTAACATGACAACTCAATTTCTAAAGTGTTTTAAGAAACCCAAAAAATAGGGGGTTCTCTATTGTTTTAAATATCTGTAAGAACTGAGGGGGGAAGTCTTGTATCATGTTACACTGGAAGTCAAAAGGAGAACAAGAAAAGACGAAAGCAAACAGCCTTAAAGAATTTAACCATGGTTTTGCATCAAAGAATTATGTAAAACAAACAGAAAAGCAGGACAATTGATTTGAAAACTTTTCACCTAAGAGATTTTATCAGAGGGCTCTGGAGACACTTTTCTGTGGATTAAAACCTTCCCTGCTTAACATGAAGCAAAAAGTCACCAGCTTTACTGGATAAGGGACATAAGTGCTATGAGCACAGAGAAAAAGTATTAGCCCATGCATTACTTTCTTGGACTCCTGAAAGGAGTCTTCCATCCCTTGTGCATTGGGAGGATCCAGTTACAAACTTAGACTAAGTTTAACATATCCAATATTTATCAATATTAAAATATTTTCATATGGCTTGAATATACCTGATATAACCTCAGATGAGGCTATGGAAGGAAAAGAAATCTTAATGTTTAGGCAAGGTTCTTATACCTGTCATCAAGTGACAAAGCAGAAAAACTCTGCAGTTCCGCACAGGGCCCTGCAAAGTGGCACACTGTCAGATTGAGACTTCTCTGCTCCCACTCATATCACCACCCTGGCTTTCAAGATGTCTTCATAAGCCTGGGGTTCACAACTCTGAGGGCAGTCACTGACCTGCCAAAGCCCAGTACTGGAGATAATGCACCAGCAGGAGAAAAGAAACCACGTAGATGGAAACTGCACTGTTATTGCCAGGAAGCTCTTTAACCCAATCCTACAGGTCTTTCAGCACAAGCAGTGGCAGAGAAAGGATATTCCAAAAGCAGGATGCGGTAGAAGAAGAGACAAAGTAGCCACATTATGTCTAGCCAGGAGCCCAAGATGTTATGCTTCTACAACTCAAAACTACACCACAAAAAACCAATGTGACACAAGCAAGCATAAACTCACGCATGCTGGTGCACGCCTGTAGAAGATATGTCTCAACTACAAATATTTTCCACTATTTTTGACTGGTTGGATGACCACTTCCATAATGACATCTTTGACATGCCATTAGAAAGAAAAAGTCCTGGCATACACTTTTGCACATATTAACAAGGCATCAGTCCTTGATGAACTGAACTCTTTGCTGAACACAACTCTAGCTCACATGCTGGGAATACCATCACCAAGTTTATAAGTTTGTGAATTTGGGAACTCAGCAGCTGACTTCCTCTAGCCTGCAGGGAAAGCTAACAACAAACTGTCTGGTACAGAGCAGAAAAACGTGGACTGCCCTGTTAAAAATGGTGCCTGACATAGAGCAAGCGTTGGTGGAGAAACCACCCATGAGTTATTCTGTAATTACACATGGTAGGTATTGGCTATATTAGCCCTTCTTCTTTCACGCCAATTCTTCAATCTCAGCTCTCTAATAACAAGGAAAAATTTCTTGTTTATAGCAGGTTATACTACAAAAGGGAGCAAGAGACCTTCTCATCTCCTTATTCCCTGGCTGAGCCACATGTAGCATAAACACCTCTAGAGAAAGCTCTGGGAAAAAGCCAGGCTTGTTAAATGCACACGAATTGCTTTTAAGACAATTCATCCTACTATGTGGCCCACGCTGTCTTGATGTGGGTCAGACTGTAAATGACACAATTTGGTTGCCACTGTGCTAACCTCTGCATTCCTCTGACTCTGAGGGAGAACGTCTCTTCTTCCTTTCTCACCTGACTTCAAACGGAAGTCTCATGAACACTGTGAATTTAGCTCGTAGTTTTATAATTGTGGTTTTATTTGAATTGCCGCAAAAATGTTGGGTGAGATTAAATGCAGGCTTCTCCTTTTGAAGAGGTCTATACTTAATATGACTTTTACACCCTCTTTTCTCACTAACTTTTAATTCTTTTCTCCTTTGACTCTAGTAGCAACTCCAGCTCCTACACTCCGGTTGTGAGAGCCTTCCCTTGGTACTGTGCTATGTGATATTTATGCATAAAGTTTTGCTAATTGCTGATTCCATTGCCATTCATGAACCTATGCTGGAATGAATGAAGCTTTCATTCATGTTTATATATGAGTTTCCAACATTTGTATGTTTGTAATCAGTAGGCTAAAACCAGCTTTCATTTGCAGAGACATAAACTGAGGGTAACTGAGCCAGGAGATAATGAAAGATTCTTTTCCAGTATCGTTGAGAGTTGAGTTTATCACAGAAACCTCCCATTTCTGCAACTCAGTGAAGTTTGTTCACGACTGGCAACTACAGTTATGGCTGTATAACAAGCAGTTTGGATCAGTAGAAGTCCATTTCGGGAGCTCATTTTGTGCTGGGCACCTGACATAGACACTGCTGGAGGTCTGTTATAATATGCTTCTTTCAGATAAACTCTTAAGTTTGCTCCCATGCACCAATGCTCTGTACTGCCACAACTCACCTCCCAGGCTAGTCCTGTCCAAAGGGAATCCAGGCCAGGACCTGCAGTGCCTTTCCTGATAGGAACCTGTGCTCAGCAAGCAGCCAACAGCTGAGGGTTGTCTGAAAATACTCTCCTGATCTAACTAAGGAACACACTAACACATAGACACACCCTACGTGCAAATTACAGAGACTTATCCAATTAGAATATCTCTGTGGCAATCCCGAGCCATCAACGATTTTCCCAGCCATATAATTGCTACTATTAACAACACAAGTTCCCAATTTAACAAATGGAAGCAAGATAAATGTCCACATCATCCTGGCTTCTCCCAGCTTTATGATTCAGGGTGTAGCAATCTGTTGCCCTTGGTCTTTTGGAAATAGTGCCCATGTGAGAATTTTAATGACAATGCAGCACTACTTCTGGCCTGTTCAGGATATCTGAGGGCTGTGATTTCTTTATCATGCAGGAGGTTCTGATGTTTAAGCTAACTGGGTCTATCATGCCCCAAGGACTTGTAGCTTATTTGCTTCCACTCAACTGCCCACGTACGTCCTCCCTCTTTACACTTTGCAATAGGTTACTCAGAACAGAGACCAAAACCAAGGAGGACACTTAAACAGTCTGGAATCAGCAGGGAGAGGAACCAATGAGATTTCTGATGTAGCACATGGGAAGAGGATGGGTGGAAGGAAGAGCTGAAGTAATACATTGTTTAGATTTTCTGAGTCCTTTAGCATCACTGCTTCGTATGGCTGCAACTGCTTTCCTCTCCAGTACTTTACACTCTTTTGGCATTGGCTGTGCTTTCAATGCCTCCAGCATGGGAAACTAGGCTTCCTACCTCCCTGTACTCAGAAGTTTAGTCTGTCCTTTTCTCAGGTCTTGCCATGCTCTTACATGCTTTTACAAAAAAAATTCAATCACCTGCGTGCATAGCCTTTTTATGACATCCTTTATCCTCCTCTGAAACTGTTAGCCCACTACTGCTCATCAGCAGCTTCCTAGGAATTACTTATATACATGCTTTGAATCTCACTTGTCCCAGAAGTAAGTACAGATTATGTCAAGTAAAACTACTTACCCTTAGATATCAGACAGAGCTCCAGACAGACAGCGGGCCAAGACAGAGAAGGATGACAGTGCCTTAAAAACATTGTAATTACTTGCATTCAATAAGCCTGGCATTTTCCCAGAGCTGTCTCCAGGGATGTTTGTGCTATGTATGGCTCAGCCAGGCAACAAGGAGAGGACAAGGTCTTTTGCTCCCTTTTGCTGTCTAACCTGATAAAAAGCAAGGAGATTTTCTTTGTTCTAAGAGATCTGAGATCTGGATAACAAACTGATGGCATCCACTCCTGTTTGTCCATAACAGCTATATTGTCCCAATCCTTGGCCACACTGGCTGCCCAACAATACTCTTTCGAGTAGTTCTACTTCAAGAGTCTGATGTTCCTGATGGGAATGGTTTGTGAAAAGCAGTGTTTTCATATGGGCCATGAAAAATGCTCAAGGAAAAAGCAGGGGGAAAGGGTCAAGAAAACCAACAATGTTTTTATGCAGTGTCTAAACTGATCTTGAGCTGTAGCTTTTGAAAAGGCGATACTCTTGCATAGCCCTGTCTGGGTCACAGAATGTACACACACATCTTATTAAAAGAAAAGTGCAAATTCATTGATTAACAGTAAAACAGGAGTGGCACTCAGTTCTGCACAAGTCTTTTGTACAGGACACTGCACTTGTAAATACAAATTTCCCCCAGTCAGTGAGAAATTCTGAAAAGGCAATACTCTTCCAATTTATTTTTAGGCCAAACCTACCAAGCCTTGAGATTACTAAAGCCTCAGTCAAAATAATTACAATGAGGAAGAGCTTCAGTCAACTTTAAATACACTTTCAGCTTTCTCAAACTGCCATCTGTATCTTAACCGTTTATAACTGAGGGTTATAACTGACTTTACTTAGAAAAATCAAGAAAGACTGGGGTGCTAGAAACGCCTGTGATCACACAGAAAGGAGAAAATAAGACAGACCCTGGTTTATTCAGCTCCATGCAAGTCACGTGACATAATTAATTCCAACTGGTTTTGGTCTCTGTACAGAAATTTCCAGCAAAAGATTTTAATGATGCAATAATTACCTTTTTCCTTTCATGATCCTTCTAACTATGCCTTAATTTATGATGCTTTTAACTAGCATACATGTATCCTGAGGCTATAATGGATGCACATTTATTTAAGTCAAAAGATAAATCTTAATGAAAGGTTTTTTTAACACAATAATTAACATGTATTTTGATCATCATAACAGTAATTATTAGAGGCACAAAAACAGAATCAGATCTCAGAAGAAGCCATGAAGATCCTAAATAGGTTGGACTAGCAACACTGCCCTATTATTTTGCCAAGAAATGATGCATCAAAGTGGCAGGAATGAATCATCATACACTATTAGGAACTACACCCAGTGAAACCCAGGGACGAAAAAATGATCTGCACTAACTCCACCATAAACTGCAAATTACAATCACAGAGCAGATAGTGTGGAACATGCCTTTTCTCTTAGTTATCAAGCTATGCTCTCCTTATTCCTCCACAAACATGATAGATCATCAGATAAAGAAAATAAGAGAAGAACCACAAAGATGTAGGAATTTAGGCTTGATATGAAAGACCTATTTATATTTAAGAAAATGATTTTACTTTGTGAAGTATTATAAGCTCTTAACATGTGTCAAATAACCCAATCAAGCAGCCTTGATCTTTCAAAAACCTATTACCTCCTAAAACGAGCAAAGAAAAAGAGCACACTCTCTTACCTGCTGTCATCCTCCCCTTAGAAAATTTGGTATTCTGAATTTTTTCCCATTTTTAGATCATTGTGCCCATATACATACACAGGCAGACTGTAACTTGCAGGCAGCCCTTTTGCAATGACAAACAGTAAAGTCAAACAAGGCTGAAAACATTTTTAAGAAAATATCCTATGCATTTTACCCCTAAGTCAGATTTATTTCAGGAATTCGGTTCACTGAGTCACAGAATCAAGAGCATCTCGTTCCAAACCTCCTGCCACAGGCAGGGACACCTTCCACTAGACCAGTTTGCTCAGACCCCCATCCAACCTGGCCTTGAACACTTCCAGGGAGCTGGCATCCACAGCTGCTCTGCGCAACCTGTTCCAGTGCCCCAAATTTAAACTAAAAGTTTAGTAGTATACGAGGGGATCTCATATAAAAGGAGATGACAGCAAAAAGGAGGAAAAATAGTTTCTTGAAGGAAGGGATATAATATGGTACCTTTTCCAGTCAAAGTTTCTTCTTTTATTTTCCTCACTGCTTCTTGGCCATCACTTTCACTGTTTCCAGCTGTTAAAACACAGAAAATGAAAAATTAGCAACACAATCAATTTAAGGAGCGCCACTATGAAGTGCTAACCACAGTGTAAAACCAGAATGAAGTTTTAGGTGGAAAGGTGTGCTTCCTTACTGTCAGGCAGCAGAGGCTTTCTAAGAGGGCTGCACAAATGCACTGCTGTTCACCTAAGTTCTGGCCAGTTTATCTCATTTATTCATATAAAATACGACTATCTATGGGACCAGCAGACTCGAGATTTGCGTCTGTGAGACAAGTGAATTGTATCACATCCAGGTTCTGCAAAAGCTTCACTACAGGTTAGAGTAGACTTCCCCTTGCTCTTTTTCCAAAATGAAGACTTCCACAGTCGGAGGAAAGTCCTGACTACCCTGTCTCAAACTCTCATGAGAGGTTTTATTAGTGCTAACATAAAATTTGATTAGGCATTATATAAATGTCTTTTGTGCCATTCAGCTTAGGTGGGTGGTTACTCATTGTCTGACATTTGTTTGGCAATTTTATACAACATTTCAAAGGGAAAAACATAAGCACAAGAGAAATATTAGAATTGTTAATACAAGTTAATTTTTTAAAATTAACATTCAATTTATCCATCCATAAATATTTTCCATAGCATGAAACATCAAAACACCTATTGTTTATTATCTAAATTGGATAAAAATACTGATATCTCTTATGAACTTCATGAAGTTGCCTTCTTCTTTTCCTGATTATATGAAATTCTGCTGAAGTTTCTATACAGACTTTTTCCCTTGTGCTGGCCTACAAGCATCCTTTTCTCTCTTTCACAGCACCACCAAGATGAAGTTGGAAGAGACCTCAGGAGGTATCTGGTTCAGCCCCCTGTTCACATTAGCTGGTACATGCTTGTATTTACTCTAAGATGCATTCTTTTGAGAATGGAGTTTTAGCTGTGCTTCTGCAGTAAAAAGGACTTGAAACACATCTTTGTTTTCATGATGATATGTAAGAAAACTATAAATCAATTTAGCCAAAAAAAAAAAAAAAAAGCCATTTAGCATTGCAGATACTGGAGAGAAAATATTTCTCACATAAAATCTAGAGTCATACAGGTGTATAACTGTTCTCTATAAATTCCATTAACTATGGAATGATATTGTTCAGACTGACAGAGAAAAAGGAAGAAAGAAAGAAAGAAAGAAAGAAAGAAAGAAAGAAAGAAAGGAAGAAAGGAAGGAAGGAAGGAAGAAAGGAAGGAAGGAAGGAAGGAAGGAAGGAAGGAAGGAAGAAAGAAAGAAAGAAAGAAAGAAAGAAAAAAGAAAAGAAAGACAACAAAGCAGACACTTGCAACATTTTCTTCTGACTGTTTTTCCTCCTTTAAAACCATCCAGCCTTGTAAAGAAGAAAAACATTCAGTTTGATGCTAATTTCCAGATATAGATGCAGCATCAACAAACAAGCCCTCCAGTGAAACTGCCATTTCTGGTGAAATTTGTGCACAGGGTTTACAGGCAACAGATCAATTTTCCTCACTGTTTCACCTCAAGTGATGTACTAGAGTAGGATTTCAAACTCAGTGTGTTGTTATTAGGCTGGATAGTGTTATGCTAGAAATAAAAATACTTCCGTGTAAATTCTGTGAAGATCTTATTTGAAGAATATTTCCTCTTTTATGCAGCACCTCTCATGTAGAGATCAGGCTTATTAAAGCCTCCAGTGTCTTGATTTAACTCTCAGTATGTTCATTTAATTTGTTCTTTTAAAAGAGCTTGTGTTCACAACAAATTTTAATTTGCTTTATTTTGCTCTTATATAAATGGTTATTCATTAAAGCTCAGTGCCTTCCAAATGAGCTCATTTTATTCATATTTGCATATTTTTCACTCTAGACCACTGGGAAAAAAATAATTATTTTGCTAAACAGTCACTTCAGATGTCTCTTTCCAGCCTGATTCAACAGAGTTTGAAAAACAGATGCTGAAGGCTGGAGTATTGCAAAATTGAAATAGCCTTGGTGAAAACTGCCACAGTAATAGAGGCTTTTGAAATCCTTCTTTAAAAGGAAATCCTGTAAGAAAGAATAAAGACGCTGAACAAATGACCAAATCCTTACAAAAAGTTCAAAGGCACTTAGATCAGAAGGATACCATGAAACTGGGAGGCTAATCTGGGCTTCTGAGTTCAGTTAAGGAGATCAGCACCCCCTTGCCAAGGGCAGGTGGGAGAGGAAAGGGACATTGCACTTTTGCACTGCTTCCCTTCTAGGAAGTCCTTCGGGGATCTTCTAAGAGAAGTGAGTGGTAGGTATCAAAAAGATCAACCTCCTTTTAAGTGCTACATTAATTATTCAGAATTAAAAAAAAAAAAAAAAAAAAAGCTTTTTAAGTCACCAAGCTAGCACAGTCAGCTTTGGGTTGGGAAAAATCAAAACTAATCTGCATCTTCTTGATGAAGTTGGGTCACTAAAGGGCACGAGTGCACGGAACAGGTGTACAGCACCCTAAACTCAGGAGGAGGATGGTTTACTAGGCAAGGGTCAAACTCTTACTGCTGTCAGCTGGTTTAAATCCTCAGCAACATATTTGTCATGATTCTTTAAAAAACTTTGTGATACACAAAATAATCCTCTGGCTGGACATTTTTTCAATGATTCACCATAATTTCCATACATTCCATATACCAGAGTTTATCCATTTTAAGTGCTATAGCATCTGTAGCATTAGATGTGCCTACTCTGAATTCGAGTGATTTGAATGGAAGGATAAGAAAAGGAAGAGAGATCATGTATTTTATGCAGTGAGGGAATCTTAAAAAAAGCTTTGAGAAAGAGGGATTCATTGTCTTGGGAGCTTAGATCGTCAAAGTACCCAAAACCATAATAATCTTGCTTTTCATGCTAATTTAAAGTGTCTGTTGGGAACTCAAAATAGATATAGTTGTCTCAAGAACTGTTTATGCAAGCTGTTCAGTGCCCTACCTGACGGGTTTTTTTCATCTTAGTCCCCACAGAATAGTGAAAAATTTGGGTGAGGCTTATTCAATAACAACACTGACTAAAATCAATTCTGAAAATAAAACTAATAATATAAAAATAAATTCATTCTAAATGGATATAAAATTAGATATAATTTCAATGGCAAAAAAAAGTCTTAATAAAATACTGAAACTTGTGTTGGAAAAAAAAAGGAAAATATATTTAAATTCAACTTTTAGTCAAAGAAATTTACTCATCTCTTCCACATTCACTTACACAAACACCTCAAGTCAAAGCAAGCTGATATAAAGCCACCAGAGGAATACATATTAAAATTCTTATCAGCATCATTAGGCTTTGTATCTTATCCTAGATGCCAGGCTCTGTCATCTTAGTCACTTAAGTAGATCCTAACTCTGAAAGTTATTTCAGGGATTTCAACAGAATTATCACAGAGATTGCTCAGTCTGAATAAGGCTGAAAAAAGCACGGCCCGTAGAAACCCAGCATGGGTTAAAAACACAATATCGCTAGTTAAGGGATTTTGATACATCTATATGTACTTTTTATATAATATTTTTAATTTCTTTGAATGTGAATGTCTTTCCAAAAGAGTAATTGCCACTCACACACCGAATTTATGTACAAGACTGATCCTGATAAAGAAAGCGAGAGCTTTTCCAAATGTTGTTTTGCAAAACTAGGAATTTGCAATCTTGATGTTTCAAGGAAATGTACTTCAGGGCATTATAAAGAAATTTAAAATAGTCTGTGTCAACAATAGAGCCTGTAAAGCTTAAGGCTGCCTGCAGGGAATAAAGCCACAAATCCAAAAAGCCCTTGCTTAAGTTTGTCAGGGGAAAAATTTCCTGACTTTCAGCAAGATAGTACAAAATGAAGACAAACAAAAACTTTTGGAGATGAACATCAAAAAGATTCAAGCCAACTAGCATGTGGTGTCCAGAGAAAGACCTGACCCCAGCAGCTTGGAGCCTGAGAGCCACCTTGTGCACCAAGGCACGGCTCAGCCTGTGATAAAGCCAGGGCAGGGAACCCCAGGAGGGAAGGGAGCTGTGAGAGCTGCAGAGTGGCAGGGCAGCCGTGCTGGCACATCACCCCCCAGCTCTCCCCACACACCCCAGCCGCCGGCAAGTGTGACCCCCTCCTTCACCAGTGCCTGGGGGACCCGAGATAAACGCTCATCCCCTGACTTATGGAGCCATAATTACGTGTCAGTTAATCCCTGAAACAATGGATAACTTTACAGGGTGTGCAGCATGCCCCATGGCCCTCTGCTCTGCCCACTGCTGACTTCAAGCAACCCCAGTTCAGAAGTGGTGCTCATAAACTCTTATGTATATGTGCATTACCAGGAAAAGCGTGGTGGTACAGTTATCAATTCTGTATAAGTGTATACCATCTGATTAAGGAATTGCTAAGGATAATGTTTAGATGTCTTTGTGCAACAGAATATAAAAGTTTCCAAATGGAAATTTGAATTAAGATGCCTCCTCAGAGTAGCATAATCCTCATTATGATCGAAAGGGAACTGACTTCTTTGAAGCACCAGCCTGAAGACAGGGCTTGTGAGGGCACCCAATGCCTCAAGAGAAAAACAAAATCCTATCAGCTGGTGTTAGGAAGATTATGATTTTATGAGTGTGCACAACAAATAGAATATGTCTAAAAGAGAGCAATGACTGGCCCCAAAAAGCTCCAAGAATGAGAAATTTGAACTCAATATAATATTAGCAGGTTTTTAAGGGAATTTATAAAATCTTCTATAAAAAAAAGGAATGCAGATCTTGGGTCTCACCCATAAAACATTTAAGGCATGGATTTCAATAAAGCTAGGCATAAAGATGTGACCAGATATAAAAATAAATTGTGAGCATGATACAAACTTCCTTACGTCTAGAGATACCACACATCTTTTGTCATCGAGTTTGTCATACAGCAATTATATATGGCCTTTTATATATGGCACAATTATATATGTGCCTTTTTTACATGACAAGTGAAAACATTGTTCTAAGTGTTCCTTTGAGAAAAGAAGCAAAAAATGAGCAAGGGAGAGAACGTTGATTTGCAAAGAGAAAAGAAATCATTGTTATTGCCTTAAGTTTCAGCTACCCACCTGTTCCAACAAGAAGTAAAGAACGACCCTGTTTATCAAACCCAAGATACATCTAGATAATCTCGAACAATAACCTGTAGCAGATGCTCAAGGAAAAGATATGACAGCAATACATCTAGGAGTGATTTTTTTCAATACACCCTCCCAGAAACAAAAAGTTTCAGAGATTTCCTGAAGCAAAAGTCACACATAGCCTCCCAATGAACCTGGCCTGCACTACTTCACCTAATTGCACTTTCAGTTCACTCAAGCGCTTGACCGCCAAAGAGTTCTGGGACAGCAGGCTCTGTGATTTAATGACACACTTAATTACATTCAAAAGGTTGTACTTCACTAGTTTGTTTGTTGCTGTATTTTTTATTTTGTTGGACGTTCTCTACTCTGTGTGCAATAAGAAAGGGAATGACCACCTCTCATTCACTTTCTAAACCATTCATAACTGTATGATACCACACCTCAGTCATCTGTTTGGAAGCAGGAGGACCTTTGTTCTGTGCCCCACCTTGTACAAAGCCATCCTGTACTCCTAACCATCACTCCTTAGTTTTTTTCCAGTTCAACCAGACTCCCTTTGAGTATGCACAACAGGATGAACCAATGGTTTCTATAAAGGAAGAGAGACGCTTTCTGTCCTGTTTTCATCTTCCTTCCAGTTAATATAATTTTATTTGCCTTTATGACTGGCACAAAATATCGATGATGTTGTACATAGAGCTTTCAACAATAAATCACAATATTTATTTAACTCTTTGAGTAGCTGTTAATTTAGGTCCTATTCTTGTAAATACATAGGTGTGGCAGTTTTTTTCTCATATTCTGTATTTGCATTTACAAACACTCTGTATTTATCCATCCCTTCATAACCTAGTCATTCACTATTGGAAGATTATTTCCTATTCTTCATACTAGTTAAGATTTCACAAGGCATCTCTGGATGCCACCCAGTCCCACCCTCTGCTACAACTGGTGGCCCAGGACCATGTCCAGTCAGATCTCAGGTATTTCCAAGGATGGTGACTCCACAACCACTCTAGGCAGCCTGCGTCATTGTTTGACCACCCACAATAAAAAAAAAAAAAAAAAAAAAAAAAAAAAAAAAAAAAAGCTAAAAAGTGTGTGTTTTTTCCCATTAAGTATTTATACACTGGAAAAGGTCCCCCTAACCCTGCTCTCCTCCTCTTCAGGCTGAATACAGCTCTCTCAGCCGCTCCTCACATGTCAGAAACTCAAATCCTTTAATTATCAGTAGTCAAATTCATTTGACTATCCTAAACACATTTAAACAAAATGCATTATCTCACTGTTCACCCTGCATTCTGTATCTGTCTTTTATAAATGTACTAACATGTCTATGGGACCAGGATTATCTTTGCTCCAGCTCAAAACTGATAAATAATTTCTCAATGTTGTTTTCTGCCTCCTAATCTATTACTAAATTACAAGAGATCTTTCTCTTATCTCAAAACAAGCCAGCCACTTTAAATCTTTTGGCATGAATCTTAACAAAAGCTTTTGAAAACCAGGATTAAATTAATTCACACATTTGTTAAATATTTCAAAGCATTAAGCATAAATGCCTAATGAATAAATTTTAAAAATGCCTAGAAAAAATGCACTTCCAAAATTCCTCAACACATATTTAATTCTACATTTTTTAATTGCCTGACTTATTTTTCAATTACCGGCCTACGCACAATGTTCTTCCCAAAACTGCCCAGCACTTGTATTTGTCCACCTTACACTTCTCCTTTACCAAGGATAATTTAAGGTTCTATGCAGCAGACACTAGTGGAGAAATACTTTTACCCTTCTGATGGATTTTGGTTTTAACCACAGTGGCCTGTTTCAGACTGTTTTAATTTCTTTTTGATGTACAGTACTGTATTTAAACTGAGTTTGTAACAATCGCCAAACTATTTTAAGTTCTGTATCTTTTTAGCTGCTCATTTTATACACTTCAGACAGTGAACAGATTGAAGACTCCAAGGCCATTTGGTTGCTCCTCATAAGGATGCCTTTCCATCCCCTGATACAGCTTGTTTTCCTCTAAATCCTTTAAAATAATTTTGAAATAGGCCGACCAGAACATAACATAGTATTTAAGGTTCTCGCCCATAAAGAATTCAAACAGTTGAATCAACTCATTTTGTCTGTTTATTTTGTTAATTTTCTAACTATTTCTAATATTTGTTTTGATTTTCGCACCCTGTCGAGCACCACTGAGTTTCATAGAATGATCCATTTTGAACCTGAGATCAACTTCCAAAGTGATGATGGTCAACACAGAATCCACCATGTCTTTTTCTGGAGTTAAATTTTCTCCCAATGTCCATCACTGCATATTGATCTACATTGTATTGCACATGCCTTTTAACACTCAGCTTCTTATGGTCTTCCTGCAATTCTTCACACATCCCTGGTCTTTATCACTCTTAACGGTTTGATACAATTCAAAAGACTTGTCACTTCATTATCTGCTCCTCCTATAAAATTATATGTTGAAAGCACCATATGTTAAAACAAGAACAGACGTGACAGTCTTCCGACAGAAATTAGGGACTAAAGTGTTTGACAAAATTTGTAGATATTTGGACGGCTGTGTGTGGCTGTGTGCACATGTATGCTGCATAAGTAACAGACGGTACTGTAAACAGAGTTTTTCATAACCCTGATTACAGTGCACTAACATGATAGAACCTGAACTGAATTACAATTATAAAGCAATCTGTATGCATTTCCTTTATGCTCATACAGAAAAAAGAAATCATCACCCACTTTTAAAAGGTTGGTAACATTTTGACACTTCCTGACTAACTCTGGAACTCATTCAGGCCTAAAAGAACCTGGCTGAAATTAGGAAGATAAATACTTTTCTAGAAAAAAACTTATAACCCAAGCATCTCATAGATCTATGCATATTAAAAAAAAGACTATTAAAGTAACCCATAGAAATTTTCAGTAATTGAAATTAAATCAAACTGTCTTTGAAAATGAACAATTGCACTATCTTGATAGGATTTAATTATCCCTCTAAAGTCAATTTGTAGTATTATACAATATAAGAATTGTCTGATTCATGGTGCAGAGAATCCAGCTTGAAAATTGGAAACTAATAGGAATGAAAGAGGTGACAGAAATACCTCTTGCTTGGTCTCCTGCAGGGCTTACTGAGGTCACACAGAAGTGCTGAACCTGGTGATGGAAGTACATTTATTTATGCCAAAATTGCAGGGCTCAAGCCAAAATTTCAGAGCTCAAATAAGTCACCTGAATATACATACATATATATAAAAATATAATGAGATTGCTTCCTTCAAAGTGTGAGCATAACTTAGAAACCTGTGATACTGATATGCTCAGACACTAAAGATTGATTACATTGTCCTGAACCTGGTGTTTTATACCAAGCACCATATGCATTACATTGTAAATGTGCAACAACACAAATCTTCTGATTTTCATTCACTATTTTCAGATAGAATTATCAAAACTTCTATATTAGATATTACCACACATTATCTCAGCCTTCTTTTATTAATGCACTGAGGAAAAAAAAAAAAAAAGAAAAAATCAAATTGAGGCTCTCTTTTTTTGAGTCAACAATTTCAACATGCACTCACAGAATCCTCAAAAATTAAAGAGCTGTGAACAAGGATGGAAGGAATATGAAGAGTTTATGCTTTTTTATCAGTCTAAATTGAGACTCATAGAACTGTGGCAAACACCTTGAACCAGAGCTGAACCTACTGGATTTTACGCCCTGCGTGGGGAGAGGTCATAGAAATGTCCAGGATATCCTGATTTCCAACGTCCTCATTATGAAGAGCATATTTATTTGTAAGTGCACACAAACCACTACCTTCAATATCAGTCACTGCTGAATACGATCTGCCATTTACCTTCTCTCTCTGAAAATGAAATTGCAAGTTTATTTATCAAGTAGTAAATCACATAGGAGGGAGCAGGAGCTCCCTGTGTGGCTTGATTCTGAAGATTCCCCACAGCCATCAGTTTTCCCTACTAGGGGTTTGCTGTCTGCCATGAGATTTTCCTGAAGTAAAAGCCCTGCTGACTGTGAGTAAAGCTACTGGGAAAAGCAGCCTGGCAAAAAGCTTCAATGAAATCTATCAAACAAACACACAGAAAATTACTTTCATCATTTCAGCATTCATCAAAACCTCTTTCCCAGGGAGAGGCTGAGGGCAGGGTGAGAAGCACCCGCAGAGGGAAACCATCAGTGGGGGAATGGAGTCTTGTGCACCCGTGCTGGGACTGGAAAGGAAGAAGGTCTAAAAGAACTATGAAACTACTTGCTGTAAAGGCTCTGAACATACTGCCTTTTCAGACAGTGCCTATTCTTGTTTCACAAGGTAACATGCTTTCTACTTATTTGCTTTCCTCATTCCATTGGTGGATTGGATTTAAAAGTAGGTTACTTCAAATATTTACTCCTCTAAAATGTCAAACTGAATCAAAATCATATCCATCACAAATGGTGAATCATTTTTCACATCAGACATTCAGGCTTGACTCATTTGCCTGCTGCAGGTATATCATCTTTTATTGCTACAGTTCCTATAATGGGAAACAAGCATTCAGTGATTGAGCATGATTGACTGTAAGCTACATGTGAGTCTCTCTTGCAAGCCCAAATTCACTTAACATTCACACCTTTTTCACAGAAGTTCATGTCTATATACGAACATAGGGTGACGACATTTCTAGAGGAGAAAGCTTGAGCACACTTGCTGTCTTATTTGAGCCTTGTGTGGCCTGAAGCTGAATGTGCTAATGCACGCCACTGTGCCAGCAGATATTTCAAACATACTCTGGACACTTGGGCCCAGCAGTTATGAACAAGGATGGAAGGTCATTGCATTTAATGTGCTTTTGAGACTATTGTGATCTTGCAGCTGGAAAAGCGCCGGGGACTATCCATTCTACTGACAGGGCTGCTTTGGTCTGAAGAATTTCACAGGCAAAGAAGAGAGCTGTGACTCACAGGGCTCAGTGTTTAGGTCAGAGTTTGCTTGGAAGAAATGAATCAGCTGGAAATCTTACTCATCAAATGCTTCCCATAATTATTTCCATTAATTTACATTTGTAGGGATTCGTAATGCAAACGGTAAGATCGATACAACTGCAGAGTGAATGGAAGTGTGTGTGATTGTAAGCACCAAAAGAAAGAGCAAAGAGTTAAAAGAATGCCCTTTACTGCCAACCAAAGGACATATTTAGAGGACACTGCTCCGGTGCTGTGCATGTCAAGGCCACAGCACAGAAGATTGTCCAGAAGATGACCATGCACTCTGCCATCAGGAGGATAACATCTCCAGGTTACAGCATAATACCCATGCCATTATTTTTCCTGTTAGCCTAGCCTAAAAATAGGCTATAGACAGAGCCTATATATTGCAGACAAGTAAAAATGTACTGAGAGCTGCTGAGCGATATAAAACATCACAGAATGGTTGTGGTTGGAAGGGAGCTCTGTCCAACCCTCCTGCTAACGCAGTTTCACCTAGAACAAGTAGCACAGGGTCGCATTCAGATGAATTGTTAATATGTCCAGAAGAGGAGACTGCACAACCTCTGCGGCAGATCTGACCATAAACTAGGCTGTCATTTCTAATCAAGAAGAACCACAGGGATGGGATAAGGACTCAGTAGCCGGCATGACCTTTTCCCATACTTGGGTAATGCTCACAAGACCACATGAGCTCACACATCTTGGTGCTTATGAGAATACCGGTGCGAGTGTGAGTGAATGAGATTTATGAGGGAGCGATTGTGAGTTGAAAAAATTCAGCTTATTTAGAGATTGTGCACCTAAACCTCACCTCCCCATTCCCAAAACTCTCACATTGAATTTTGTTACATGGAATATCCTAAACTTTAAGTGATGCAAAATAAATATTAAAAAAAAGAATGTTCTATGCTTCCATGACCCTATGCAAAGAGAAGAAAATGACCCTTTTTGTTTTCCCACTCAGTACATTTTTGCAGTCCACCTTAAAGATGAAAAGCAATTTTAGTGAAACATTAATGCTGACATCATTAGCTGCATCTAGCTACATTAGCAACATCCAGCATTTAGCTACATAAAAGCAGCACCTACTTGCATTTTGCAGACGCTTGGGTTTGACACATCTGTTAAAACACGTATGAGTAAGTGGTGTTCCACGTTACACCTCTACGATTCCAGGACAACTCCATTAGTGTTACTGACTGCACTACACTAAAAGTACATGGCTACTATGCTCTTGTCCATTGTTTGGAGTGGGTTTGATATGTATACAAAACCTTAGAGAGAGCACATTCTGTATAAAAGCTGAACAAAATGGCTTCACCAGCCTGATAGTGTACAGTGAAACAGCAATCCTCAGGGACTCTGTGGAATAAAAGTTACAGTGGTTTAGGTAAAAATCTAGTTAAAGAAAGATGGAGTGAGAAAATGTAGCATTTAAAACATGCGAGTATTCATTACATTACATTCTGATTTAGTAGACATATTAGTGCATAAATATATATATGTAGTAGAGAAAGCTTTTAAAAATAGTAAGTCTAAATAGTGTCTGCAGTAGAAAGAAGAAATGGTGCACACAAAACAGTTTTTGAGTTTGTAGAGAAATTCACCTAACTTCAAATATCTCACTCTAACACAGTCACCTTATAAACTCATAATTATCAATGAAGAAAAACAGGGACCTCCAGAAGGTGAATTGCCCAGTATGTCTCAGACTGACACAACTAAATCTCAAGGTATTTATTTCCTTGTCTTGCCTACAGAGGCCCCTTACAGTGACAGACTGAGAAGTAAATGTGCAATTTTTACATGAATGAAGTTATAAGGGCTTCCTCTGCAATTATAACATAGATCATCCCCCACTAAACACTGTAATATTCCTTCAAGGCTTTCATTTGTTTTCCTCTTAATGAACATGTACGCCCTAATGCTGATGCATAATCCATTCCCAGTAACAAGGAACTAAAATAATTTTTTAATACTCATATTTTTAAGTTTTTTTTATTGTTTACTTCTTATGTAAGGTAGTACGACTCTTCCAAGTTCTACAGAAAAAAAATCCCATCCACTACTTTTCTAAGATCTTGCAAAGCAAAACATAAACCAATCTTTGTTTGTGCTAAATGTTAGCAAAACATTCTCCTACATTCCCCTGACATATCCTTACTTATGCTGGAAAGAAAATACTCCTTAAAAGAAAAAAAAATACTTTCTGAAACAAAAAGTATATTGAGAAAATAATGACTTTACCTATTATCACATGCATGCCAAGTCTTGCCAAATGCTTCACAGTTTGGTAACCAATTCCTTTAGTGCCTCCAGTCACTATAGCAACCTTTCCATTTTGTGTAGGGAAAACTATACGAGAAAAAAGAAACAATACAAAGTTAGTTCACAATAGTAACATGATTAAGAAGTTAAGGTGCATTTTAAAGAGTGTGCACTTAAGAGACTGCTCAAGCCAGGCCAGTAAACAATCTCAGAAGCAAACTCTGTATGGAAATAAAAACTATGGAGCATCCACCATTATTTACTGCACTATAATTTTCCAGTATTAACAGTTCACGAAAGACTGAGGTTGACGACACGAAAGGCAAATACCCACTTCAAAAATTTTCTCATTTCTATTTGCATGCATTTCATCATCCTGCAGTCATCTGACCTTTAAAATTTCCACCATAACTTTGTTACGGAGCAAGGTGGCAGCAGTTACATCAGCTCAGGGATGGCCTACTCTTCGTATCCAGGGAAAAAAATTCAATTGGCAGGATGATATCCTGAAAATTTCTTGAATGACAAAAACTGGCCTCTGCCAGTAACATGGAGGAAAGATCTCCGTCAGAGGTGAGCCATCAAAAGTACGCCACCTGACCCAATTTCCCTGCATAACTGAGCACTCTCCCTTCTGAAAATCACAGGGGCCTGAGCCCCAAAGGAAGGAGGAGGCAATTTTCTTGCATGAAAGCCCCCACCTGCTTTTCCCACCCACACCAGCCCTCTCCCACAGAAGCCAGCATCCCCGATACCCACTGTCAGCCTCACTCCGCCTCCACTCCAAGTGCTCCTTGATCCACACACAGCCCGGCAGGCAGGGGATGCTCCCAAACCCCCTCTGCTAGAGGGGTGGCTTAGACACAGCCTGCGTCTCCTGCATCCCCAGGCAGCCTTAGTCTGCCAAATGAGCCAAGAAGAAACTGGGATGGCCCTTGCAGAGCAGCCGCCATTCCAACTACAAGCTCTCACACTGGGTGCAGGTCGCACAGCACATCCCCCACCACGGAGGGAGTCCTGCAGCCAAAGCAGAGCAACGGCATTATGATTTAACTGCTTGGGAAAGGCATGAATTAGGGCTAAAATCAACTACAATTCTTTTGGCAAGGTGGAGAATGTTTCATGTGAAGCGCCATGTGATTCTTAGGTGATCAAGGTGTATTTCCAATTTGCTTTAGAGTAGAAGCCGTGAGGTATTTGCACAGGGAAAATGGCACTGAATACTTCGTTTTGCTGTGATACAGTGTCCGTAGGCAACACTATAGATAACAAATGTTAAAAAGACGCCGACTTTCATCTATCAAAGGACTTTCTGTTTTGATTTCTAGGTTTTCAGGGGATTGCTTTGTTGTACAAGACCAACTCATATTTTACATAGTTACGAAACACAGGACTAGCACTAACAGAAGATCCTTTCTTCACAGCAACTTCAAAAAGGATCCAGATTTCACCTTTTCTGAAACACATAGTTCTTTCCATCATGATTCAACATGAATTCCTGTTCTCTTCAGGTAACGACTTCGTTCTTCCCATCCATGAAGAATAGGAACTGTTTGCAGTTATTTGAAGGTTATCTCCAATTACAGTGATATCCATGCACATAGGTGTCCTGACATACAAAATTCAAGCTAAATAAAACTTCACCAGGAGCTTCCTTAAGGGGCTTCAATTTAGTTATAAGCAGCCCTGCAATTTCCACCAAAAATACTTCTAATCACAAACTAAATAAAGTGCCCACAGGTCCAAATCTCATCAAGAGAAAATGCATTCTTTTGGGCCTGAGAGTACCTTCTCTTCCTCTTCTGCCTCCCCATGCCTCCCTTGCTTCCTGGCCTCTCACCACATTGCTGACCTGACATTTGGATTTCACATGTTGGATATAGGCGCTGTCACTCATTTCCATTACTGCACCACTATACCTACCTATTGAATAAGAAGTGACATTTTAATGGAAAATTAATTCACTTAGAAGAAAAGGAGAAAAAGAAGCCAGGACTGGGGAAGGGGCAATGACATGAAGGAAAAATGGGAAGCCAGAAGAGCAAAGCGATAACGGCTATCACTGCGATGAAGTGGTTCTTAGCAGAGGACACGGTTTCGCAGATGAAAGAAGATGTCCAGTCCTATCCTGTCCACGGTGACTGCAAAGGACAATTTTTTGGTCCTAACGGCCACTTAAAGACTCTGCTGCAAAAATGCATTCTGTGAGATGCTATATTACAGGAAGGTTTAGAACAGGCCTGCTTTGTAGCAGCTAGCTCTGAGGACCTAAGAAAGCAGCCAGGGTGGGAGAAATGAGGGCTGCAGACACAGAGATAAGCGGCCATTATCTGCTTTATTTACAAGAAGTACAGTATACAGCTTCCACATAGCATGGTTTTGAACAGACACAACACTGCATGGCACATCTCAGCCTATCCACTCACTTCAGTCATCACGGGAAATGCAAAGAGAAAAACTGAAACACATCAGGGAGGGGAGGGGAGGAGGACAGGAAGAAAATAAATTCCTCAATTAATTCTTAATTGTTATTAATTTTAAAAATATGTACAGTTTCCATCAAGTCAGATAGCTTAATGTAAAATTAATCTCCATTTAAATGAGACAGCTAGTATTTATGTCAACAAAAGTGGTCAAGATCAAATACAGGCTCTGTGTGTGAGCCAGGAGTAACTCCAGTGAACGGCAGTTTATTAGTGCCAAGTTCCTACTAGAATTCCAGTGTCATGTGGAGTTTGCAGTATACCCAACTTTCAGTGTTAAAACACCCCTTCCACGATGAAACTCAGCATGAAATTTTCAAAGCAGGCCTGGGCTCAGCCTGGTTTTCAGCAGATACTGGTTTATTTTGTGTGAGAGGTTGAGCTGCGTGCAGTTGGAGGCTCACACCCCCCAGGCACGAGGCAGTGGAGACCCACCGGCTTTGCAATGCCCACAGAGGCTCCCTCTGGCATTTCTTGCACCTCATTTAAACCACCCCAGTTCTCTCCCTCCCTCTGCTCCTGCTAAGGAGGCAGATACTGATCTCAAGTTCAGAGGCGTAATGCCAGTGATCTCTCCGTGGGACATAAGAGCGGTACAGCCCTGTGCTAATGAAATCCCCTGACCAAGCAGTAGCTGTTAATTTCCCTTTGTGTTCAAAGAAACCAGCCTGCAGTCCTAAGGTGCTCCTTTATCACACGGATGTCTGAGAGAAGCCTCTCTCAGGCTGCAGGTTCTGCCTGCATTCCCATGTATCTGGACGACATAAGCCTGTTTACTTTGCAAGTGGATTACCCTAAAACAGAAATATATGGCAGATTTATTATGTCCCGATAGGAGGCTATTTAAAAATAATTATTTTCCTTTTAAATACACTTCTCCTTAATCAGAAATAACTTCTATGTACAGAGACATCTTCACACAAATTCAATACTACAAGGAATGTAAGGCAATTTTGTAATTTTTAAAAATACTAATTTCCAAGGGACTCTGAAATAGGGCTATCAGGATGCCTCTGCAACTGCCAAGACCACAGAGAAATAAGACAGTCTGCAGACCCATTTCAATGACTAATTCCGTATCAATGACCAGTTCCTGCCAGAAAAATCTCAGCTCTGGGGGAGGGATGAGGGTCATTGAAGCAGCCAAATCAAAACAGAAACATTAAACTTCCTTTTTTTTTTCAGAAATGCACCACGTGAACACAGACAATGCAAACCTCAGAAGAAGAGCTTTCCTTAAGAGTAGCTTGCTTTGGTATTCTGTAACCTTTACAGCACATCGTGCTTGAGGCCAAGGGAAAAAAGAAGAAAAAAGAATTAAAAGTTTATTAAAAGCAAATTGCATCAAATTTTTACAAAATTCCATCTCCTACCTCACTAATCCAGCATCTGCACTGTGGCACATTATGGGTCATGTGGACATTAAAATATAATATCTTTATATTAATTTCCTCATTTACCTTCTTTTTAAGACATTGAAGGCCAAGGGTAGACTTTAGATTGTCTGAATCAGTCACCAGTACTTATCAGGCAAGATTGAGCGCAGCTGAAGGCATCCAAAAAGCTGGTCAGTGTCCACCTGCGAGGTGCCATGCTGAGACCTGCCTACACCTCCTGAACTGGCCACTGAGTGCAGGAACTTTGGTGGCATTTGTGCTGGAGAAATCCCTACAGATAAATCCCAACAGTTTTTTTTTTTTTTTTCATTCCTCCTATAACTGAATAATTTACATGCAAATATTAGGCCTGAAGGTAACTGGCAGAAGCACAGATGGAAAAAAAAATAAAAATAAAAGAACCAACAATGAATATTTAGTTTCATGACTGAATAACAAGATCCAAGTTTGGAGCCATTCCCGTATAGCAACACCGAGTGAGAAAAAGAGGGCAAACTGTAATTTCCAGTCCTTGTCTAACACCACAGGTCAAAGCACAATCAAGTTCTTCTCGTTGGATTAAAGAAATCATATAGCTCAGTGTACCACAGAATTACTGAGTAGCTTTTTCTATTGCAAAATATTCCGACTCTTTTTCCCTGATTTATATTGTGGCGATGTTGAGATTATAGCCATTAAGCAGATGTAGAAAACTAATTCATTTTCCACTCTGAGAGGCAATCAGTAAACTGCTGGGGAACCCATGCAGCTTTCAGCAACAGCCTTTTTTGTGTGCCTTACAGAAACATCTCCGTAAAATTCTGGTTTGGCAGAAACCAGGCAAACAGGGTCTGGATTCAAATGTCATTCCAGGACTATCCTAACAGAAGACAATTTAGGTACTCAAATCCTGACGGATAAGCCAGACAAACGGTGTGTGCCTCAAGCCTGTCCTAAGCCTGTGCAGATGATTTTTCAAATGCAAATGGTCTTCCCAAATTTGCACACCAAAATCTTTTCTGCCGTTGCTGCTCCCAATCACTTTCCTAATGAACATCAATATGCAATCAAGATTGAAGGCCTTTAAGGCTGGAAACCAGGTAGGTGGCAACCAGCCCGACTAGTCCTTCTGTGAGAAGGTATCCTGCTGGTTTCAGCAGTTGAGACCATCGGGCCTTCTGCTGATGAAGAACTGTCATGCGCACATGCAGATCCACAGGCACACGGCCAACAGGTCCAACCATCCTAACAGAAGACAATTTAGGTACTCAAATCCTGACAGATAAGCTGAACGCATTCTGTAAGGGAGACTTATCTGCCCAGGGACAGCATCTGTTTCCAAACACAACTGGAGTTTTGCATCAGACAGGTGACAAGCCTCCCAGCTTTTGTTAAGAATCACGAGGAAATGGAGGTATCGGAGAGAGGCTGGCCCTGGAGTTACTCATGGGAAGAGAAAGGTGTTGAAGAACCAGAACAGCAGGAGAAACCAAACCATGGAAATGTGTCCCTTGCCCTACTAACTCATAAGTATCTCAAGGTGCTATTAATGGAACAGCAGCAGTCAGATGGCTGTAAGAATTTCAGCAGCCAGGGGAAGACCTAATTTAATAAGACTCCCACACAGCCACTGACAGGGAATACGACTGGTAACAACTGCTCACAAAACCACAGCAAAACCCCTGGCACACATAAGACTAAGTTTCTTGTTTAACCGATGCCCAAGACGCACACAGAGCCTGAAATGCTGCATGCCAACAAAACAACAAACAACAACTCACACTTACCCATTCTGGAAACTCACAGAAGTTCTATCCCTGTATTTCAGGGGAATGCACGCACAGCCTGTGCCTCATGAAGTGGAGATCTCCACAACACAGCAGAGCTCCTACACAGCAGCAGCAATTTGTCTGAGCTGCCTGAACACCTGGGAACCCAACCAGTGCTGTAACTCCAGCCAAGGCACCACACATCCAGAAAGCCTGGACAAATGGCCAAAGTGCAGCAAGGCAGCGAATGACACAAAAGCAGAGGAGTTGGCAGATACGCCAACTAGAAAAGCAGAGTGCTCAGCCAGCTAAGGAGCTAATGTGTATGCTCATCCCTTCCTGACATTGTCAACACAGGAACAAGTGACATTTCTTCAGAGTTAGCAGCAAACATCTGTTGAGCCAGACTAACATTTTTTTTTTTTAATTGCCAATGAAAACAACTTAAAAAAAACAAAAGCAAAAACAAAAACAAAAACAAAACAACCAAATTTAAGGCTGCTCTAAATTTATAACATTTGTTTAGCTTTTTGATAAGCATGCCAGCTTGCTTATAGGGATGAAGTGATAACATTTGCAGGCAAGATGACAAGCCCTTCACAGAAGGCTGAGATACAAGAAACTAGTGGAGTAGCAAAATTGAAGTTATGATGCCAGCATTGCAGTCCTGAAAGAAATATTTTTTTTACTAAAGAAAAATAGCAATATCCTAAATAAGGCAGCTGTTCAGAGCAAGAGTTTTTGGCACTCAAAAATCCAAGACCTGTGGAAAGAGATCTCTCTAGTAACAGTGGGAAGGGGAGCAGAAAGCTACACCAAAAATTTCATTTGCATGACACACCTATCTGCATTTCTTCTAGTGATTCTTGGAAAGACAGCATAAAAGCAGATAAAGGGAGAAGTGTGTGTGGAAAGCAGGGTGTGGAAGGGGAAGCAGAAGGAAGTGTTAGACTCTCAAAAAAGACACAAGAAAAAGGATTTTTGGTCAAGATGAGGTCCTTTTCAAGTGCTTTCTTCCGCTTTCCCCTCTCTTCACCTTCCCCCCACCTCCAGCTATTTAGGTGAAAGAGATACAGCTCTAAGCAATTTAATACACCTGAATCATAAATTTCTGCATGGTGATATTGTCCTCAAGGACAAAAAAGGACCCCAGTGAGGACACTGGCACTGCTACTTACAGATGCAAATTGACCATGGTTTGGTGGGGTAAGTCAAGGCACTGATCCACAGACTGCTAGAAAAGTAAGCTACAGCTATTGCCAAAGTAATCAAAAAAATATTACCTCTGCACTTGCACATGTATTTTCAGTGCCCTGTTTTTCAGAGCATATGACTGGTGTGTTTGCAAGTGAAGAAGTCCTGCCTGGTTACAAGAGCCAAGGGAAGATGCATTTTCACACATCTTTTGACTGAAGCCTGAGTGCTTTTGCTTTTTTTGTCAAATAGGATGCTCAGTAATGTTGGTCTTGGACTCTGTGATGTAGCTAGACTTGGCAGAAGGGCTGCATGGAGAAAAAGATAATTGGAGTTTTCAAAAATAATATAGACGATAATTTTCCAAACTGATTTATGCTGTCTTCACCCTGACTGTGAAGAACCTCTTCCTCCAATAAACCCTATGCAGACCTTCTGCATCAGGATCATTGATCATACACAGAAAAAAAGCTGAATGTTGCCCCCTCTTCCCCAAGAAAGAGAAGGATGAGAATGGAGAAATATAATGAGGACTTTTAATCTGGGATTTTTTCTTGCCACTTTTTAATTGCCTTTCTCTCAGACAAAGTGAAATAAGGCTGCATTGAAAAATGGTTTGATGAAACATATATCTGAGCTTTTTACAATACAAGTTCAGGCTGATTTTGACAGAGATATTAGGAAATTTGATCCTAACAAATATGGAGCTGCCCTAAGGTAAAAGAAAGCAAAAGTAGATGAGAGGGTTCAGTTCCCGAGTCCTGAATCTCACTTCTGGCCATGTTTGCTATTCCTGAGTACTTTGTTCCTTACTTTGTTCCTTTTGCCAGAATTCATCTAAAGATAAGGTATTTGAATCTATTTTTTTATGAGTGCCAAATAGATAGATTGAACACACCATTATACAAATCAGTCAGATGGAAAATACCAGAGTGAAGTATTAAAATCTGCTAAAAATTCATCAGGAATCCAAATTTGCCCACAATCTGCTCTTGGGAGTAAAGTTCCCAACCGAATGTGTAGGAAAAGGAGAGCTCTTGATTCCTGGGAAGGGCATGGGGTGATAGAGAAGGAATCAAGAGATGGAAAAGCTGCCTTAGATCTACAAGTACAAGTTATATTAGTGAAATTATGGCTCTGCAAGTTCCCAACAGACACTGAGCAACTTCTGCCATCACACGCTAGTCTTTGTCTTAAATATTCTTGCTATTCCTGGTTTAATCCAGTTTTGTTTGTTTGCTTGTTTGTTTTTCTGAAGAAACACTAGTCATAAGGATTATTTCATATAAAGGCTTATACTACATTTGACAAACTTGTGCAAAAATATCTGGCACCTGACTACCCAGTGGCGTTACACCACACACAGCATGTTTTGTTCCACTGTGCAATCACTTTGTGTTGGGACAGATGCCAACTGGGATGACGCCATCAAACATCACCTTCGCTTGGAAGGGAGGGCTCTGCTGCCGTGCAGCTGGACAGGAGAGGGGTGGGGGACAGCACTGTCACTGACAAGGCACGGCACTAACTCAGCTCAGCAACAGTGATCCATGTGTGAGCAGTCCCAGCCTCAGTCATAAAAGGCACTTCACAAAAATCTTACGTGGGGTTTTGTGAAATAAGGGCAGAACGGTTGTTGCAATAATATGAAGAAATCCCACTAATTCCTGACACTATACTGAACAGACAGCCTGCATATGAAAGATTACTGGATTTGTTAAAAATAACAGGAGAAGAAACACGATGCTTGCTCCGAGAAGAAACTAATCTTCCCTACATATGCATATATTTAAATTCTCCATTTACCCGTATCATTTTTTACATGGGAAAATACTATCACAAGAATAAAGAAGGAGATTTTTCCATTTGTATTCTCTGCTCTGCTTATCTTCCATTCCATTTATATATTTACCTACTAAGTCTTACTCTTTGGCTTTCTTCTCTTTCACTCCAGTCACACTAAAGATAGGGAAGTTATATACAGGTGTATCTTTAAATCAAGAAAAAGCATCTGATTATCTTTTGAACAGATTTACTGATACTTACTCCCATACTCCCTCCCTCTGGGCAAATGTAACTCTGCAATACCTTGGGCAATGTCATTTTATGTAAAACTTCCCAATGCTCTTCAAGTCATGTCATCATGTAATTATTCTTTTTTCCTGTTGTGAAATGAGAGATGAAAAAGAGGAGCTTATCCCAGGAGATTTAAATAGGGGTAATGGAAATAGCTCTGCATAGTCTAGTAGCTGCAGAATGCATTTTCCCATCCTGCAAAAGTTTGAGACATTAGAATTATTTTTTCATTCTCTACCAGGAACCAAAAATTGTCTAGGCTCCAACATTTCCAAACAGCTAACAAGTAGATGCAGCTGCATCTGACAATGCTTTACATCCCTCAGGATGTAAGAAGCCATTTCAAGCCCTTGCTCTCAGACATACCCCAAGCATACAAAAGCCTTCCCAAGTGCAATTCCCTATTTAAAAGAGAAAGTTTCATTTTAACCAAACATTTGACATTTAAAGACACTTTTCCCTCTCACCAAAGTCCGAAATAAATGTATTATTTCTCCAAATCATGTTCAGAAATCCAGTGAAGAAACCATAAATATGAAACAAAACGAAATGTGAGTAATCTCAGAAAAGGTCTTCCCTTGGAAAGACCACATCCCATGTATCTCAAAAAACCTGACAGTTATCTGCATGAAATGTGGCACAGAATTCCTAAGGTTTTAAAATTTCATGTCTAACTATGAAAAATTAGCATTTGGGTTATAGTTTTGACCAAAACCCAGGGTAATGGCAGTGAATTCGAAATGCTGAAGAAAATATGAATCAGCAAAGCATCATGCTGCTGTCACTCCATTACAGACTAAGTAAATGTCATAATGACTGCAGTGCAGAAACCTCATTTCAGAAAACTGTAAATGATGGTTATTTCACAACAAAGAGAGCTTAGAAAAAGAGAAAGGAAGAAGGAAAGAAAAAGAAAAAAAGGAAAACAAAAAGGAAAAAGGAAAAAAAAATAAAAGGAAAAGGAAAAAGGAAGAAAAAATAAAAAGAGAAGGAAAAGGAAAAAGAAGGAGGAGGAGAAGGAAAAGAAGAAAGAGAAGAAAAAAAAGGAGAAGAAGGAAAAGAAGAAGAAGAAGAAGACGAAGAAGAAGAAGAAGAAGACGAAGAAGAAGAAGAAGAAGACGAAGAAGAAGAAGAAGAAGACGAAGAAGAAGAAGAAGAAGACGAAGAAGAAGAAGAAGAAGACGAAGAAGAAGAAGAAGAAGACGAAGAAGAAGAAGAAGAAGCAGAAAATAACAACTGCTCTTCTTGATTTAATCCCAAATAATGTAGAAATAAACCTAAGCAGGCAAGTCCTCACATCTTGCATGGAAGAAAGGTTCCATCATAAACCTTCAAGTCTGGAGAACATTTAAAGTGCCCAAAACTCAGAAAATGTGGAAAGTCAGTTATTCAGAAAGTGCTGAAACTCAGGATGCTGAAACTCAGCATTCTCACGGAGAAACTGGCTGCTCATGGCTTGGACAGGCATACTGTTTGCTATGTAAAATCCTGGCTGGATGGCCATGGCCAGAGTGTGGTGGTGAATGGAGCTACACCCAGCTGGTAGCCGGTAACAAGTGAGGTTCCCCAGGGCTCAGTATTGGCATCAGTCCTGTTTCACATCTTTATCAACGGTCTGGATGAGCTGATCAAGTACACCTTCATCCAGTTTTCAGATGACACCAAGTTGGGCGGGAATGTCGAACTGATGGAGGGCAGGAAGGCTTTACATAAGGGAGCTTGAGTGGCTGGATTGATGGAACAAGGCAAACGATATGAGATTCAGTAAGGCCAAGTTCTGGGTTCTGAGTTTGGGTCACAACAACCCCATGCAGTGCTACAGACTGGGGGCAGAGTGGCCGGAAAATTACCCAGCAGAAAAGGACCTGGGTGTGCTGGTTGACAGCATCTGAACATGAGCCAGTGTGTGTGTCCAGCTGGCCAAAAAGGCCAATGGCATCCTGGCCTGTATCAGCAACAGTGCAGCCAGCAGGACCAGGGCAGTGATCGTCCCCCTGTACTCGACACTGGTGAGGCCACACCTCGTATCCTGTGCTCAGTTCTGGGCCCCTCAGTACAATAAAGACATTGAAATGCATGGAGGGTGTCCAGAGAAGGGCAGCAGAGCTGATGAAGGGTCTGGAGCACAAATCAGATGAGGAGCATCTGAGGGAGCTGGGGGTGCTTAGCCTGGAGAAAAGGAGGCTCGGGGGTGACCTTATAGTTTTCTTTAACTACCTGAAAGGAGGTTTTAGCAAGGAGAGGGTAGATCTTTTCTCCCATGTAACAAGTAACAGGACAAGAGGGAATGGCCTTAAGCTGTGCCAGAGGAGGTTTAGATTGGATATTGGGAAAAAAATTCTTCCCTGAAAGGGTTATCAAGCATTGGAACAGGCTGCCCAGGGAAGTGGTTGAGTCACCGACCCCGGAGGTATTTAAATGACATGTAGATGTGGCACTTAGGGACATGGTTTGGTCATGGACTTGGCAGTGTGGGCTAACTGTTGGAGTTTTCCAGCCTAAATGATTCGATGATTCTATGATTCATCAGCACTTTCATATGCAGAAACTGAAGCAAAGAGTGATCTCGTTACTTATGGTAAAACTGGAAAGACTGAACTACTTATGGTCAAACTAGAAATCCAAACCAAAACCAAAATATTGCTACTTGCATTTTAGCATCTCACCAGAGGAATTAAAAAGACAACACAAAACAATTTATACCCTGCACTATGATCTATACCTTTCAAAAGACAAACTATTTAAATTTTTATTTTCGAGACAGTATTGACGGCATCATCATATTCCTAGATAGTACAGGATACATTGTATCACAATCCCCAATATCATCTTTACAGCTTCTACTTTTACTGCTTGTGAATTCCAACACCTCTTATTCTGACCACATGCTATTAAAAGATTGAATTAATCATTCCATCTTGCTCACAGTGCAGATGGAGAGATACAGCTGGGCAACCAACACATTGGGAAAGTTGATTCTTTAAATATTCTCTTACTATATTAGATTCTGGGAATGCGAGGGGTGTATGTGTGTGAAGAAAAAAAACATTGGAAAGATCATTAAGAGTAGTTTAAACAGCATCTCCTCTCCTCCCAGAGACAGAGAATGTAATTTCCATATCCCAATCAAGCTTAAGAGCATCCAGCTGAAGGTCACATTCAGATCTGCCTCTTCCAGCCGACAAAAATGCTCTGCTGCCACTCAAACAGTCCCCTCTGCTTCCCACGGCTTCAGTGTGACAGTATTTCCATCAGATAAGTAAGCAGAAGTCACGAGTTGGTATACAGAATTTAAAAGGTAATTGAAAGTTTCTGGAGTAGTTCACTTCAAAACACTGCAATCACTTGTGAACTGAAGTGCTTGTTATCATATACAAAGCTCTAGTAATTAAAATCAGGAAGAGAGGTACAAGGTGATTAGAGAATATTGGGAAAAATCTAGTTAACAGGAAACAGCACATAAACCAATCAGTACTAAAAATTTCCCTGAGATACCTGCAATTAATTAAAATACAAAATGTTAAAAAGCGCATTTCCATATTATTAAAATTTTTTGAAGCGACTAATGATCAGAAGCCGTTTCAGCATTGAAATTAATGTGAGATTAACCTCAGATGCTACTGGCTTAATAAAAACATGGAAAATAGTCTCAACATCCCTTCCTCTCCCTCTCTGCGCTGCTTCCACATCCTCCAAACCAGCCACTGGCCAGCACATTTATTTCTTTGTCTGGCGGGCGCCTGGTGAAGAGTCAGGACAGTGGCAAGTGCTGTCTGTGGATTGTCACTCCTAGAGGTGCCTGTCTGCCTCTCAGTGTACGGCCCAAAGCAGTGGCCCCAAGGCAAGTGAGGCTCACGTGGCCAGTGTGGAAGCAGAGCAAGCCAGTGAGGTGGAACTTTGCGGGTTTTTTTAGTTTGTATTTTTTTAAAGGTAGGAGTTTTACTGAAGCCCCCTGAGCCTCTGGATGGAGCTCAATTTCGTGCTCAAAACTACTTAAAAATCAGTTCTAACTTGGAATGAGAAAGTACAAAGGGCATGCACATATTTTGTCTTCAAGACAGCTACAACACTTGTGTTCCAAATATGGAATTTTATTAATTTTTCTCTTCTTTGATAACACAAGCAGGTCAGAGGTTTCAAATGGAGTATGAATGCACAAGTACAGAAAGGTCTAGACTATGCTATATATAATTTCCTAATTCTCTCATAACAGTCCTTTACTAGGAAAAAAACTGATTTATTTTCAAAATCCTCTTTCTCAACACATGCTGGAGTGATCTCATACTCATGGATTTTCTTTCAATTTTCATCTTTCTTGTTCCTCATAAAATATGCACTGAAGTTTTCACAGGAAAACTACTTTGCAATAAAGACAGCTAATTGTTTTGAAAGATTTTTTTAATTAGATGCTTTTATTCTTCAGTGAAAAAGTTAATTTTGAATGAAATTTTATAGGCCATTAATCTAGTGTAGATTCATGAGACTTAGGGAATTAGTTAACTTAGAACAGCTACTGTGCATGCTCTATAATTGCTCTTCATCAAAATTGTCAAAGATTTTTAATATGCAGTTACCACACAGATTAAAAGCTGTTAAAGTATGTCTCCATTTAAGAGGCCATCATTCCACAGTGTCATTATCTGCTATTAATATTTCAATTAGAGAGCATCACATGCTCCTCTGAAGAAATGCACAACTACTCACAAAACAAGTTCCATTATTGATAATGCTCCAGGAGTATGACACAAACATCCTATTTTTGTTCCTACATTTAATTACCTTCTATAAATATCTTGCCAAAATTTTAAGGGATTAGCTCCTTTCGTATGGAAATATGCATTTGTGTTGACAAACACCTTCCAACCATTCTGCTTCTAAGAAGGAAGGTGACAGCTGCAGGAATTACACTGGCCCCTCTGCAGAGCCACATTACAACCTCACTCTTCAACCAGGTGTTCAAACAGGCTGATACATCACAGTGCACCCTGTCAGTCCTTCTCAGGACATCAGCCAGAACTACCAGCACTTTTCAGGCATCACTGGTAGCACAAACAGACTTTACGTCTGCTTTTTTTTTCCACCTGACCAGAGGACTTAGCTCAAATGTTATGGCTCTGCAACAGCCAATTTGGTACAAAATATTTTTCAAGGCATGATTCCTCTTTTTTGAGAATAAAAAAAACCCAAAACATTTTTGTTTAGTATAACAGATCTTACAGTCCTGTTTTCATCATGCCAAGCTGACAATCAACTTCCAGTAAAGCTGATATACCTGGAACTACCTCTCAAAGGATAGACCTTGTTTAGCCAGGTAACAGTGACAGGACCAGATAAAATGGCCTGGCATTTTGCCAGAGGAGGTTTAGATGACGTATTAGGAAGAGTTTCTTCACTGAAATGGTGAAGGCATTGGAACAGGATGCTCAGAGAAGTGTTCAAAAAACATGTGGATGTAGCACTTAGAGACGTGGTTTGCTGGTGAACATGGTGGTGCTGGGATTATGTTTGGACTTGATGATCTTGTAGGTCTCTTCCAACCTAAATCACCCCATGATTCTATGCCAATAGACAGTGGTTGACTATACACAGCACTTTTATTTCACCTCACACTAAACAGCAAAAAGTTACAACTGTGTTTAATTTCTGTTGGGTGCTAAAAAATTATAATTATTTGAATGAAGCTTTCTTTTTGAGAAGAATAAAGGAACTTAGCAATATAAACATATCAAGGGGACAAAAAAAAAGAGCTTGAAGAATAAAAGCCCAAGAGCTTGCACTGGCCTGCATGGCAGCTCTCTGCTGTTTCCAATATTTTTCTCTCTAGGCCTTTTTCCATAAATATACAAGGCATTTGAAACGCATGCCTGACTTAGACTGTGCACTGACTTCAAGGTGATTTGAAGGCTATGGCCCTAAAATGCAATTTCTGTTCCAGACTCCAGCCTTACATCTCCGTCAGCCCCCTGTAACACAGGGTGTAAACAGCCAGCCCACTCATGCTCGGTTCTCCAGTGGGGCTTTGCCACCAGTTAGCATCTCTCTCAGAAAAAATCCTGGTGATACAGAAGGCAAAAGGTGAACAGCTCCTTGCAAGAAGAGAAAACTGAGCCCCTGCCAACTCTGCAAGCTGCACCAGCAGCTACTGCAGCCCTTACATCAGCATTTCATTTTTTACTGCACTTAAAGCTTTGCAACTATCCATACAAAAAATCCAGCAGTGCCGAGGGTCACACCACCTTCATTTCGGCCACAGTACTACCTCCCTCCCAAGGCATGCTAGGACATCTGGCCAGCATGTCTGTGCCCTCATGCAGTCTGTGACCAGTGCTGGTGTCCCAGCAAAAGCCCAAACTCTGCTTCAGACAGTTACCAGCATTCCCTCTTTTGCTTGAGGAAACAGTAAAGCATTATCTTACTGAATAAGCTGTTCTGCAAGTGCTGCCCTGCTAATCTTTGTGGTACCTTTACAGGGGAGTGCTTTGCCCAGCATGGAGTACATCAGCACAGCCAGCCCCATGCAAGGCTATCCTGGAGAAGACAAGTGTTCAAGTTAAAAACCAGTGGCTGCAGTCAAACCTGAGGCACATGGGAGCAGTGTCAGTACAAAGAGGGACATCCAGAACAACTCACCAGCATGACATCACCGACACTCCTGCGACAGCAGTGACATTTCTCTAGGAAGCACAGGCGCTTTGCCAGCCCTTTATTCACTCAGCCCTTTTGTAGTTGCAAGCGTCAGGGACTGGGCAGGAAGAAGAGGTCTCAGCATCTCCCCCTCCAAGCCGCCACATGTCAAGCCAGAGGAGCACGCAGCAAAGCCATTTGGACACAGACCCTGATGCCTTTGCAAGGAACAGATCATGCCCACAGAGAGGCTGCCGGCAGAACAGCCAGACACACGCTGCCCACGGAGC
Source organism: Melanocharis versteri (assembly GCA_013397845.1). NCBI lineage: Eukaryota > Metazoa > Chordata > Aves > Passeriformes > Melanocharitidae > Melanocharis > Melanocharis versteri. The sequence goes on along the minus strand of VZTG01001346.1, from coordinate 2,081,869 downwards.
CACCCAGCCTCAGTCCCTGTCCCCACAGCCCTCAGCAAAACCACGTGCCAGCTGTCAGCCAGACAAAACTTGCAAAGATGACTTTGTTCTTTACAGCAGATGGAAGGGGGTTGGAAGAATCTGGACTGAAAAAACTGGACTTCATTGCTAAATTGCAACAATTTTCTGTATTCATATGTGGGTATATATACATTTTTTCTTCTTTAGGGAAGAAAACAATTACTTTGATAATTGGATTAGAAGACTGGGAAGAAATCATGGTTTTCACTTGTGCCTCACTAGAATACTTTATGACTAGTATTAACGAGTAAATACTGAGGAAAAAAAAACCCACTCTGAAAACTGATGTGGAAGAGATGGATAGAAGATACAGTTAATAGCAAAAATCCCAATAAAGGTCATTATATCTGTGCATAAACTAGTAAGTCCATATGCCACTGTAGTACAACCCTAACAGGGCCATGCTCAAGCTGAAGTCCAGGCCTCAACATTCACCCACCAATTCTGTTGTTTTACACCCTCTTTCTTGTATCTTTAAATATGCCTTTCCTCCTTGGAGTTCTGGATGACTACACATAATGTCTTTAATAGACTGACTCCAGAAAGGAACCCATGAGAAACCACAGGAAGAATACATGCCTACAACCAAGTGCAAAGAATTCTGCAAGCACCTACCAGGCACTACTAATGGCAGTGTTTGCAGCTCTTGACACTTGCTTCTGACTCAAATTAGTTGCTCTTCAAATATCTGTATCATAAAATTAGGAAGTACAGCATCATCAAGAGAACATGGATTTTGCATTTCTTGACCTTTTTCCTACTAATTTTCAGCAGACTATTTAATGCTATGAGGCGATTCCAGTTAGGAATGCACAAGTAAGACTGGCATATATAGGTAGTGCTATTAATTAGCATGAAAACACTCCAGCAGGCAGACTAGGTGATATCTGTATTCACCTGGATAACTTTATTCATTAACAAGATGTTATTTTGGAAAAATATGTCCGAGAAGTCCTTGTACCTCAGCTGTAAGAAGCATTTCATAGCACAAATGTTCCATTTCCAGTTACCGAGGTTATATCCAATTGCCAGAAAGACAACAGTTACTGTTCTGCAGGCAATCTGTTCACTGGGATACACTCAGTAGAAAAATTACAAGGTCATCACTGTGCCAGTCCTGGTCTGCAGAAAGTATAGTGCCAGTAGTATTTTGTTTACGAAGTCCTTTCATTCTGTGTAATTCTTAGACTGTTGCAGAGTTTATAAGCCATTTGCAGTGGAACCACTGAACTTTTTTTAAAGAATGAGGTCTGACGCCAACTCATCTGTAATTTCCTTAGTCGGGACTGGTTGACATGCTAGTTAAAAAATACTGTTAAACAGAACTATCTGTTTCTGTCTTAAAAATAACCTTCCTAGAACAGAGTACACCTTCTGGATTGGCTTTGTAAAGAACACGGCCTTCAGGCCCTAATCAGCACTTTCGGTACAAATAGCTAACACAGAGCATCACCTGCCTCCTGCTGCAGCACATCACACCTGGGCAGCCAGAGCTGGCAATCAAACCCTTGCCCACAGCACAGCAGATTAAAAGCTTAATCCCAAACTCATTGAACACTCATAAGGTTCATTAACTTCAGTCCCTGGTTTGTACACAAGAGAAACACCAGCATGGGATGTGAGGTCAGGAGGTGGCAGAGCTTTGTTTTGATTTGGCGTGAATTCGTTCGTTTCCTCAAGCCAGTGAAGTTCACGTCAGAGGGTAACTCGGTGCAGAGCTCACAGGTCTTTAGTTATACCAACCACATTACCAGTGTTACCAATGTGCCAACAAGAAAAAAAAAAATAAAGATTTTAACTGTTCCCTCGAGGTCCTCCTTCAGAAACAAGTTTAGTGCATTTTTTGGTCCAATCTTCCTTTTTTTTTTTTTACCTCTCCAGGCTAATTTAAAATATTGAGCACTGTTAGCAATCATGATTAGGCATTCCCTCAGACAGCGAAGTGTCCATATCTCAGAAAGCATACTCTGGCAGAAAACAGGCACACAATGAAAAACAGAAGTGTATCAGAGCCAGCACTCTAACTCAGCTTTACACAACTCAGAGGATGTTTTGGGTAGGATGGGAGATGTCATTTTCTTGCCTTATGAATGTTCTGTGAAGTATCAAAGCTCTCCTAGCAGAGCACAAATACAATTTAATGAAAACAAATGTCATCATTTTATTACGAAACTATGTCACTTCCTTTTTTCTTAAAAACAATCCTAATGTGAAGCAAAACTTCCCTGCACTTTTCATTTGGGAAAATTCCCTGCTTTGGGAACCACAGCTCTCAAATATTTTCTTTCCTTGCTGGCAATATGCCCATTTGAATCTTGCCATATTCCACCACACCTGCAGCTTTAATGCAGTAATTCATACAGTATGATAAAGCCACAAACCCAAAATCACTGTCTCTAATGACATCTGTAATTTAGAAACTTCAAGGATGGAAAGCTTGAAACTGGTAGGCGACAGTTTCTGCAAACACCAAGAGAGGACTGCACGTGTGTGTGGATATATAACATATTTATTCTTAACTGCACAAATCTTGATCCTTGCCCTTGTCTGTAAGGCAAGGTGCATAATCTTAGTGACGCGGATATTGAAGTATTTCCTAAGAATGCATTTGTTCAATGCATTAAAAGTTTTACCACAGCTGAGTCGAATCAAGAATCACTCATCGGTGCCCATGGAACTTCAACACTACTCCAGCACTGCACAAGAGAGCCCCAAGTGAAGCATTTGTGGTGGAACAGTATCTGCATGGTCTAAGAAAACTGACTTATTACTTAGCAACTATCAAAATATCTCTAAAAATAAGATCATGGGGTCCGTGACTACTTCCACCTGCCTTCTGGCCTTGCAAAACATTATGAGGCTGCTTCAGCACTCACATCTAAACCAAACAAGACTTCTGGTTGTGCAACTTGTCCTACACAGGCAGTCTCATGGTGGAGTCCACACAAGGTCTTGCATGACTCAAGATCTTCATCCACCCAACTGCCCTGTCAGTAAAACTCTTACATTCCTCAGCTGAGTTTCTACAACCTCCAGTGCCTTCAGCTGAAGCGTGGCCGAGTGGAATTTGGTTAAACAACACTTTTTATGATGCAAAGGAACAATTACACTTTCTAGCTCATTTTCTTGAGTTGCAGCATCTCATCATTAGCACCAGAGACGCCAAAGCTAACAGAGTTTGCTCTATCACCTAAACAAGAAGATCTTAGGCCAAATAGCCTCAAAATCGCAGAGATTAAGAGACTGCAGAAGTTCTAATTTGGACAACCAGTCATTGCTTGGCATAGTGCTGACTTGAAGACAAAGACCATATATCATGTGCAAAGATACCATCTGCCCATTTTTAGACTCAAATGCACTAACGGAATCCATCACGTGTCTCTGAAATCCATCACTGCTTGAGCTGCATGAGCACAAAGCAAACACCCAACCTTCCACGTTTAACAGTGTACCCCCATTTTTCTCCTTTCCTTTGTTCTACACTAACAAAGGAGCTTAAGTTCCTGTTTATCGAGGAAGGAAGATCCACGCAATAGAAATGCTCATTCACATCTGCTGAAACTGTTGATTTTATGCTTGTTATGACTAAATCATTGAAACTGAAACATCCTCACAAGCAGAATAATGACTAAGTAAAAGAAGGTTGTTCTTTCACTTGTACCCTCACTGAAATACCACGGGCCTGGTTCCATATTGCTATGATGCAGGTAAGGGCACAAAATGAGGTGCTTACATTTAAGTCTTTTACTCAGAATTTTACCTAAAAAATTTAAATATTTACACTACACATTCGCCCATATTTGGGCAAAATGCAGTTACAATTGCCTCTTTTGACAACAGAATAATTAAGCCTTCCAGCTTATGTGTTGTGGGGGGGAATACTCCTCTTACTTCAGAAGCTCACCTACATTTGGGACCTGAAGTGTTCCAATAGCTCTTTCAGACAGAATAATTCTACGAATACTAACTTTTGATGCACAGTGGAAGACAAAACGGACACACGAAACATAAAAAGTTGTGGTTTGCATTTCATACACAGTCCACCCCGAAATATCATTATTTAAAAGATATTAAAAGAGACACAATTATGATGCCAGCATTTTTAAAGGGTCTGAATGCAGAGCATGCAAAATTGATTGCTTTTGACATAAGGTCTCTAAATCTGTATTTGCACACCTAAGTCAAGGCGTTAGTGCGTAGATTCTGCAGACTCCTTTTTAGGCCACATTTTGTATAATTTTAATCTTAGCCTAAACATAAATATAAAATGAACAAATCATTTTGTAGTCCTGGTGTCTGCAAACTTATCACCCAGCAGTGTCACCTTCTACACAATCTTCTTCTTGGGGTGGCCAATCAGCCCAGGGAAGAAGCAGAATCAGGGAAAAAGGCCTGGCCCATCCCCTTCCTTCAGGCATGTGCAGACCAGAAAGCAGCCCCAGCAACACAAAAACACAGCGAAAACACTCCGAAGGAATCTGTTTTCTCTCTGTGGAGCACAGCAACTTTCCTAAACAGTCTAGAGAAAAGGCAGAAGTGCAGCCAACAGATCAGCTTTGTGGACAGAGCTGATCCCCTCACTGCAGGAAGAGCTGTCTCTGGGATAAAATAAGAATGTTATCTTCCATCAGCTCTAGCATGCATTGCCAAAAAAGGCACAAAAAGCATATGCAATGGTTTTAACAACTGACAAATAGTTTCATGCATTATCTCTGAATTTATCTCTCCAAAAAGAACTGTGAAATCTTTGTAAACATTGATGAAAGGGAGGTGGGGTGGTGTGGGCAGGGCATAAACAAGGTGGTTTGTCTGCAAGACTACAGCAGAACTAGTTCATGTGAGCACTTCAAGCCCACTTGGGCATTGAGTCATACCTTTAGATACAACATGCACAAGGTTGTGCTTTTCTCACTTCATTTCTCTGAGCAGGTACGCAGGAATCTCTGAGCAGCAATGCCAGTCTCTCATTTGCAACACCATGGGGTAAATGCCGTATTATCCTCAACCCACCGCTCAGGCAAACCAGGCAGCAAATCATGAACAGCACAGGTGAGCTTCTCCCTACCTTCACCAGAGCCTGAAAACATGCAGCTCACATTCTCCTGTTCTTACACTTGGAATACAAGAGGCACACAGCAAATAACACAGCAAAGAGCAGCACCAATGTACGTACTGCCTGCACAGGAAATAAAGTGGGGCTTAGAATGAGGGATAGAAGGGATACATGCCGCACACAGGCGGTTCCACCCATCCACAAGACTGGCTTTCTCACCACTGCACTCGCTCCCTTGGGAGCAGCCAGATTTATGATCAGTGGCAAGTTCTTGGACTGTATGTGAATGTTTATCTATGTAGATCAACGTGTCAAAATATCATCCAGAAACAGTCCCTTCAGCCCAGGCTCCCACAGACTAGAGGCCAGGTCACAGTAAGAGCCTGAATCTCCCTTCTTCTCCAATACCTCATTGATGAAAACTCCTCCCTGGCCATTTGGGAGTGCAGGAGTTTTTGAAGTTAAGAGAGCTCATTGCCAGCAGCATGTGAACACCAAAAAGTATGTAAACCAATTGTTTTACAGAGTTCTAAAATGTCAGACTACAGGAAGGTTAGCCATTTAGCATTTTTAAATGCTATCAGGATTTCGGACAGGAATTGGAGACTCCTGATAAAATTTCAGTATTTTCCCTAGATGAATCCACTTCCTACCTGTTCCCATAAGTAAAGCAATTGCATTTTTCACATTTAATTGTAATTAAATTCCTTCTGTTTATACAAGTTCTGCTGTGTGCTCAAGAAACTTCTATTTGGTGCCAAACCACTGAGTGCATCCCAGAGCACAAACTCACACCAAACTGCACTATCACCCATAAAACAGAACAGTGCATTGCTTGCAAAAGCACTTTATTTTTCTCTCACAGACACATCAGAAGGTCGTGTTTGATAAGATGAAGGTTTCCTTTGGAGCACAGCATTCACAACATGGGACGGGATGTTTCTGGCATGAGCTCTCCTGATGCTGACTTGACATCTTCCTTGTTATGACTGCAAATTCCTATCACTGTAAACCTCACTGATGATTCATGAGAAAAAAAGCACACAAAAAAAGCAGAAAGAAAGGGAGAATGAAACCCTTTCAATTTCAGTGTCTGTAAAGACACAGTGATACAAAAAAATGTCTCAAGTTTAAAAGCAAAGCCATATCCACTGGAGAAATAAAAAATGAATTTTTCATTCCTAACTGGAAGTATTTGGGGACAACGAACAGACAGAATATTGTACGTAATCAAAGAAACTGCCTTTTTAAAAATAACCTTATTCTTCATTGTTTGGGGAAGCCCTGTTGAACATGACATCATGCACATGCAGCTATGGACAAATACAGCCATATTTTCAGTGAACTAGGTAAAACAAAGTGATTAATTCTCTACAGATATATCTAAATGATTAGGCTATCACAAACATTTATAGATGCATTTTAATTAGTCTTCTACCTAAGAGTGCTAAAATAAAGACAACATTTCTCACTTATTTCAAATGAAAGTATCCCCTCCTGTCTCCATAATACTTAGAAACAGGACCGCCCTACTGCTTCTGATAGCTGAATCTTGGTGTACCTCTGACCACTAAGTGTTACCCCCAAAATATCTATCAAATAGGAACTGTAGCTTTACTGTCCTATAAATATTTATTTAAATGTCACAGAACACTCTTTTCTATGTCACTTTTAAACACGTAACTATTTGAATAATCACAAAATTTCCCAGGCACAGCTTCAGCCCAGAGCACAAACCAGAATATTGTTACAATATTTACCTTAAACCCTTATCTAAGGAGGGAAGTACAGATACTGTTTCTACCCTGACATGCTTATTAAGCCTTTGACTCTGAGTCTAGTTTCCCAGCTGTGCTGAGCTCAATTCCCCAGCATATTCCCCTTACACAGGCAATTTTGGCCATGTGTCCCAGTGTACATCACTGTGGGGAGAGGAATCACCAGCTCTGCCTTTTCACACCATGGCACAGGTGCTGTAGCCCCCGTGAACTGGAATAAGAAACTAGTTTAAACTCATTTTAAACCGAATTTTACCTGCTCTCAAACAAGTCTCTCTATGAGAGAAGCTGGAGTTCTCCTCTCTACTGCTCCCAGCCGGCATCCTACCCAGGCAGGGCCAGGGAGAGAAGACAGGACGGAGGATTTGGCAAACTCAAGTCACGGAAAATAAGTACTAACTGTGACTCAATGAAACCAGCACACGTGTGCAGCAGGTAATAGTCTTTTCAAAACCTCTGAAAAAAAGACACATCTGATCACCATTTCAAAGCACTGCAGATGGCAGCATCACTTTTGTGATCTTTTGGCAGCAAGAGAAATCAATACCATTCAGGTGGAAATGTCAACAGAAATGCTCAGAAATCTTAATATTTTAACAATTCTGAGTTTTGAGGGACTCTCATTTGAAAATAGTTGCTGCAACAGCCTTTGAATTTTTAAAAACATATAAATCAAATTGTGTTTTTAAAACACAAGGTAAACTCAAAAACAGTGGTTTGTTTTTCATTTATTCTGTTTTTTTAAAATGCTAAACTCAATTCCCTTGTGGCATTTTAACCCAACTGCAGGGGCACTGAAAAGGACTGCAACAGCAGTAAAAATATATATAATTGATTTTTATTGTTCAAACTAAAGGAAATTCTTTTGTATGTAACAACAACAGCATTATAAACTGCAACTGCAGAGATGTTTTGAAATTACAGTTTAAATAGTATCACTAAGACATGCTTTACTGATGTGCTCTTAAGGCAGACATAAAATGAAGCTGTATCTTTAATTCTCTCTACAGCACCAAATAATGCTAGTAAAAAAGCAAAACCAATTTCCATAATTTCCCTATGTCCCCTAAAAACATTTTGAATTTAGCAGAACATTAATTTGGAGAAGATAAGGCAAGGCAGACCATATAGTCTGATCCAAAGGAAAAAAAAAAGCCACAAAACTTAAGAGACCAGGAGAGTCCTTTCAGCAGAGCTAAAAAGACAGTCTAGACTAGATAACGCCACCAGAACTAGGATCACCAGATCTTCAGGACACTCAGAAATGGAGATTACCAAAAGGAGGATGGTGTGCAGAGACTAAAATGTAATTTTTTCAGCATAAAGTTTCCTTTACCCAGTTGTCATGGAATATGTAAAATACACTAGTTCTGTGTTCATATCCATGCATTTCCCCTCCTTCAGAAATGATGTCCTCAGGCAGCCCCTTCTTTTTACGCTGTCATATGAAAAGGACAAAAATCAAGAACTACACATCACTTTTAAGTTTCCAGAAGTCCTATAAAATATCACAAATAACCAATTTGTGTTTCTTTTGCTTTTAATATTCCTGCCTGCTTACAAATGCTCCTGTAAAGCTAACTGGACACCATGACATTGGTTAAAGAAAATGCTTGAAATTAAACTAACAGACTGCTGCAATAGAAACTTAAAACAATACACCCTTTCCATAAATCAGAACTTTATTGCCCTCATTTAAACCAAAGCATTTCAGACATTGTTTGCTGGAAAAATTCACCTTTTCAACTTCAGTATGGTTCAGGCTTTTCTCTTTGTCTTCACATAATCCCTGATGGCAGAGGGAGGTGAAACGCGTGCAAGAGTTGGTCAGAAACACAGAACTCCCTTTAGTTATACTGTTACCCCAAGAAACCTCACCTAGCCCACTGAGTTTTAATCCTGAATTGGCAACATCTAGTTGGTGACAAAGGGCAATTCTTCTTTTGACACAGAGTATGTACTTTGAGAGCCTGTTCAAAAATTCACTTTTTCAGCATGAAAGCACTCAAAAGCGGAAGATTGTTCCTCTATTGCCCCTCCAAAAAGATGTCTCAGCTGTACTGAAGAGAAAAGGAAATGTTAGGCTGTGGATTCAAAGTAGCTGTCAAGAAACACAAACATAAAGTTGACTTAATAGCATTATTAGGAAATGTGTTCTGGGCCCACCCTTGGCAGTAAAACCTTGAGGGTTAACTCAAGTTGTAGCAGTACTCAAAACAGCTCTGCAATTTTCCTTCTCCACCCAACTAAATAATAGAAAATCTTGTCAATAAATGAAAAACACCACACATATTTCAGCAAGAGAAACCATCTAAACTTCCAACATTTTTCAGCCTCATTTTTTTTAATCCAAAAGATTTGTACAGCATTTTTAAAAAATAACTTACAGGATCAAAAGGAAAATAAATGCATAGCTTTAAATCCTTAGAATACAACCTCCCCCTGTTGCGGAAGAGTTCAAAGTCATAAAGTGCTGCAGATATGACCACACATCAGACAAATAATCTAGTAACTAACTTATTTTTCTGATTTATTTAACAATATTCCAGGCTTAGAACATTAAATAAAAATCTCACAGACAATGGGTAAGACTAACAACGGTTTTGCTCTTTTTTTTTTTCTTTTTCTTCTCCTTTTTTTAAAAGAATGCCGAGACACATCAATTGAACCGACTACAATTTTATTTTGGATACCAAAAAATAAAAAGAAGCTGGAAGGAAGAGAGTAGTGCATTGCACTGGTCTCAGTAAAACTGCTTGTAAGCATCACTGTTTACGTTGAGCCCTAGGAGGATGAAGATGCTGCCAACAGGCGAAGGCCAAGTGCGGAGCAGGGGTGCTCTGGGCTCTGCCTTGGTTATGAGGGCACAGCTGTACATTATGCTCATGTAAGACAAGATCCACACACTTCGCACCAGCACTTGTGCAGGTCCTGGAGGGAGGGCTTGCAGTGGTGGTAACAGCTGCTGCAAGTGATGGCCATAAAAACCAAGAGGTCTTCCTGGCAGACTGCTGGGTTGTCATAGGACTCGCTCCCTTCCATAACTTGATTTTGTTGCCCTCACAGATAGGCTACATACTTGCAGGATTTTAGGCCAAGCCTGCGTCTTGCACCTTGGGCAATCACATACACCTCTTCAGTGGACGTGGAGAGTAGCAACATTCAACAGGATGCACAGTGCGAGTACTTTGTACAAGTGCAAATCAGTTTTCAGGGGGCTAGAAAGTGAAACCCCAGGCTTACTAACAGCAAAACACAGGCCGCACCACCTGCTAACTGCATTTTTCCCAGGCTTAAACATTTTTGTTTATGTAGTTTGCTATTACTTACTTCACTGTTCCTTCAGTCTAACCTCTGTCCTTCCTCCTCACTCACCCACTTGTTCCCACCACCTACAAAGAACACAGAGGCCTCAAACTTCCAAAAACTATTAAACCAAACCGTAAACAAACAGTTTGACAATACATTCAATTCCACTGCCATTCTCATTTTCGTATGTTCCTGCTGTCTGTGCCCTTTTTACAACCCAATGTCCATGGGTGACACTGTGATGAAAAAACCCCAACTTTCTTCCTCCAGAACAGTAACAGACAGATATTGCTCAACATAGTTGTAGGCTAACACTGAGGTGGGAGGGGTGAGACACCAGTAACAGAAATAAAACCCCAAGCAAACCTTGATTGTAGCTGGAAAATGCAAAGAGTCCTCCATTGCACCTCAGAAAAAAAAGCTGGTGCATCCTACTTTGTGTCTAGCGTGAACTCTGATCATGTTTATGACCCTCAGTATTTTATAAGAGATGGGGGAGTCTCAGGTTGGTTTCCTTTCTTTTTTCTTGTTTGTCAAGTTCTCAAAAGGGCTTAAAACACTTATGCTTAGAGACACAAAGGGAGCAGTTACAATACACAGCTAATCAGGAACAGCACTCAAACATTAGACTGGACAGGACTGAAGTCCACTCTACAAACTGAATCAAAAATAGACAGGAGGAAAAAGATTTTAAGTGCTAATGTAATAAAAAACAATTTTAAAGACTCACTAAATACATGTTAGGAAATGCAGGGGTCCCCTTCTTTTAAATATATTTACATAATATTAAAGCTTTTTATTTTTTGCTTTTCTTGCCAACAAAATTTTCTAGCTACCCTGGGCAAAGCCCCCATTAAATGAAGAGGTTAAGGATTTTATAACACAAACAAACCGTTAGACCCGTGGCCTGTAGACGTCTCCCTGCCCTCTCCTTCCCTCTCTCCCTCCCTCTCTTACCAAAGGGCTGATGCCTTGCCTGTTACGCACCATGTGGCATCAGCCACGGCATCGGCATCGGCACAAGGCGAAGGTAACACAACACTGCCTCGACCCCACACTTGGTGCCCACTTTGCAAAAGCACAAGAGACTACAATCAGGGCTTGCTTAGACACAAAGCAAAACAAACAAAAAACCAATTTTGCCGTTTAGCTGCAGTTAAACGGTAAAACAGGACTAATGTGGACACAGCAATACCAGTTTAAAAGTGTTTATACCATTTACACCACACTGGAAAGGAAAATAAATTATCTTGGTATAAATGCATCCACACTACAGCCTATGCCAGCACAGTATCAGTTAAAATAATAACACATCAGTCCCCTAACCAACAGAATTATACCAGCTGAACTTTTCTAGCATAGACCAGACCTAAGACATGAGGTAGTGAAAATCAGGCTCAAGATCTTTTTTCATTCCATAGCAACAATATATTCTAAAAATATTCACTGCTCAGATCTATGGATTTTAAAAATGTTTTAAAATCCAGAATTTAAAGCTACCATCCTGAGTTACACAGGATTTACAAATGGAGACATAAATTTTAAAAACTTCCTCAAGGTCCTAACTCAGGAAAATAATTTTATGATAGAAAGCACATAAGCATGTGTTTGTCTCCCACTGAAACAAGTGGAAAGGAAGCACATGGGTAAGTGCTTTCTGAAATCTGGGCCACAGTCAGAAATCATGGTCTTTGTAGAATTTATTTCCTCATTCATTTCAGTGCTGTTTAATCACAAGTCATTCATGTTTTAAGACAGTGGGAAAAACACAGACAATGGAAGCTAAATCAAGTTTGTTACAACTGTTCAATATTTACAGCATTCATAGCATAAAACAGAAGAATTTTTGGTAACTTAAGACAAATACCTTTTTTCTTTGTTATTAAATGTACCGCAGCAGTTCTGTTAAACAAACCCACTGTCTCGAATATTAAAGAAATTGTTGTTTATGTTTACTGAGTCATTTAAATTAAAAATCTGTTCCTGTTCCAAACCCCACTCTCCTTCGTCTTCATCCTCTGGTTCTGCCTCAGACCCATTGCGACTGTTTTCATACAAAAAGATCTGCTCATCCACGTGAGCTGGGGCTAACCGGTTTCTCTTTGCACTCACAACATTAGCAGAAGAACCAAAAAGGCGTTCAGGGAAGACCCTTGTGGCCAGAATACACCAGTATTTTTGAAGAACCTTTGGTAAAACTGGAAACAGTGCTAGTCTGTCAGACCACCATTTCAACGGGTCTTCATTCAAACCAAGGACCTTTTGTGACTTGAAGTTGCTCAACTCCTCAACGATTTGAGCATGCCATTCCTCCTGGTCTTCCACACCTCCTGTCTGGCAAAAGATCTCTGCAAGCATGTTGTTGATGACACTTGTAGGAGGAGGAGTAGAGGAGATGATGATTTTTTTCATAGGGGGCTCTTCTGAAACAGTGAAGAATTTCTCCTCAGTTCTAAAGCTATTTTCTTTCACTTTCTCCAGCAGGCTTTTTGCTTCTTCCACCACTCTGTTTTCCACCTGCTGCCTCTCAAAGGCTGAAAGAAAAGGCAGTTTCTTGTAGCGGGGATCCAAGAAAGTTGCAACATTGAGAAACATGTCTATCTCAGGTGTGTGCTGGTAGGTGGTTGACAACTCTTTAGCAATCACCTCCTTTGCCATGCTGATTTCTTTCAAATCGTTCTCTTTGATGTTCAGAGTAGTATTCAGAAGCATGTGGAGAAGTGGCTTCACCATACTTATCGTCGGGTACTTTGAAGCAGACATCATCTCTGCAACCTGCTTGAAAGGCTGGAGCAGCTCCACCAGCCCTTCGATTGTATTCCACTCACTGGATTCCAGCATGAGGTGGTGGTTGTTGCTGTCCTCCACGAGAACAGCTGCAATGACAAACTGCTGCTCCTTGAGGCGCTGCAGCATAGCGAGCGTGCTTCCCCACCAGGAAACACGGTCGCTTACCAGCATGCAGTGGAGAATATTCTGCTGCTTCTGCTTTTCGCTCAGCATGTACATCGCGACCGTAGACTGCTGAAAATACTCCACCAGCTTTCGGCACCTGGCAAGAAGGTTGCAGAGTTTGGGGAGCTGAAAAGCTTGTTGTATTCCTGCGTTAAAAGTGTGCCCCAAACAAGGCATCTGTACGGGAATATCTAGGAGAGAGCAAGCTTTTACAATGTCTTTACTGTAATCTGTTGTAGCACCAAAGACTTTTGTATTGATCCCCCACTCAATGAATGTTTCATAAAGGACTCGCGTAATGGTCTCTGCAGTGTTATCCTCCGGTACTTCGAATGTTTTCAAACACCGCGAGTTCACAGCCAGGCAGTTGGCAGGACTGCTGCTCAGAAAGTGAACTGCCACGGTTACATATGACCTGTTCTGGTTTTCACTCCTCCACATGTCCGTGGATATGCCACACCACAGAACCTCAGTGAGCTCTTTCAGCACAATTTCTCTAATAGCACTGTACTTTTCAGGAATCGCTTTTGTACAGAAGTACTTCCGGCTCGGAAGTTCATACCTGGGGTCCGCTGTTCTCAAGAGGGCCTTGAAGGTAGGCTCATCAACAATGGAGGCTGGATACATGCCCTCGCAAATTAAGCTGATGACTGCAGATGTCAGTTCCTGATGTTTTTTGTTTTCATAGTTCTGGTAGGTCTTCATGATGAGGCTATCTTGAACAACCTGCTGCGATGACTCCGGCTTGATTTTTGAAAATGCTGTGGCAAAGGCTTCCCTCATTTGCTCAGTGTTACTTTTCACAAACTCACAGAATTCATCGGGGTGATTTTTCTCAAGGTGGTAGGAAAGGTTGGATGTGTTTCCTGAATAGGCAATCTGTGCCATGCAAATACGGCAGTAGATCTTCTTCCACTGTAATATGCATCCTTCTGCATTGGTATCAAACCCAAAGTACTTCCACACTTTACTCTTTGCTCTTGGGTGAGCCACTAACTTTAGGTCTGATGGGGAACCTTCTAAACTTTTATTCTCCATTGCTTCTTGGCCACCGTCCCACCTTTTGATCCTTCACTCATTAATGAGTACCTGATAAAGGCAGTAAGATAAAGATACAATGAGAAAGCACAAGTTTGACCACACTCAACTATGTGAAATCAGCGTTTCTGTGAATGTATCAAGAAACCTACTCACTAATTACATTTGCAAATTTAAAGATGAAATTTGCAAGAAGTGTGACCTACAAGAAGCCCACTGGATTGTCAAAAATTAAAAGCGGTTTTAATATATCCCATTCTGCTGTGAAACTGAGCTAGAAGACCTGAGTAAATATTTTTTTCTGGAATTTCATAATTCTGGGTAGAGAAAGCGTAACCACCACCACAGACTTGATAAATTACTGTCACAAAAATTGGTCATCTGATATAGCATTTTCCTGCCTCTTAAGTTAGAACTAGACCAACATCCTCTTGCCTAAGAATTACTGAACTTTGCTGTTAACATTTATTTCAATTGAAACCTGATACTGAAGGAGCAAAGGTTTTCTCGTTTGTTTATTTTGAAAGAAGTTTTGTCAGCTCAATCTAACTGTTCCAGCTTTTGCTTTATAAAAAAAAAAAAAATCAGTGATGCAAATTATGGCAATAATCTGCTCCTCTCAAATGTAAAGATGTTTTCTGACTGAAATAAAAGGAAAAGGAGCTTGAACCTACATGCAGATCAACAATACATGTCTGACACCTTTCCTGTCCTTCTTTTTCTGAAATCAAAGTCATCTCCTGAAGTACTAATTCACAGTCGTGGTTCCTGGAATAACAGTACATTATAATTACAGGAAAAGTAGACAGGGAAGCACTAATAAATGTTATTAGCCACATCAGCTGGAAAATAATTTTGCTACATTTTCTTCAAAAGGCTACAGAAGTTGGGAGGGGATGACACTAGAGATGAGAGTGGTGATAAGGCAAGACTTGGCAATCTGTACCTTGATATCTGCACAGGAAAACGCTTCTTTTGCAGTCACATGCAAGTGCTACTTGAGGCCTACAGTGCCTCTGTGAGCAGTGCTGGCAGCTGGCACCCACCAGAGCTGATCTCACTACACCAAAAAGCCAAGTCGCAGCACAGCACAACTGCACCCTGACACTTCTCTATTTCTTCCATATCACCCCGACAGCAACAAGCCCCTTCTCAGGGCCTTGGCCAGCATTGGGAAGGAGAAGGAAGACATTAGTTAGACATGGACACAGCTTCCTCCACAAAAATCCAGAGAAAAAGAACAGGAGAGGAACATGAGGAGCATCAGACTGAAAACAACAGCATTGCTACTTCTCTGCTCCTCAGAGAGATGCACCTGTGCCCAAGCCCAGAAATCTTCGGGTGGTAAGACTAGCTGGTTAGAGCAGGAAGAAACAATCTGACTTTTTCATATTGCTCCAAGGGAATATTAAAAAAAAAAAAAAAGTACACGTGCAAGTTTCTCTGAGGTGCTTTCTGCTGTTGGTGAACATCCTCAAGAAAAGACAGTTTTCTCTCTGAACTACAGCTGGTATTTTGCAACATTTTCTGAATGCCTTGAATGGAAACCCAAAGACAGGTTAACCAACACTAAACATATTTATCTAAACACAGCTGTTGGTTTAGAAGTAGAATGAGAGATGCAGGGCAAGCATTTTATTGGATTTGTTCTGAAGATTTACTTCTGGGTGTAGACACTTTGCGTTTTTTCCTGAGGGAGGGGCAATGTTCTGCCTACTAGCATGCCTTCTACTGTGATTCATTCACTGCCTTTAAGTTGCCAGGATAAACTATTGATTCAACATGGTAATGCTGCCTAATTCCAAACATGTGCCTATCAACAGCACCAAGGTATGCAATCCCACAAAAACTGATGATTTTGAAAGACCAAGTGGTGTAATGTGTAATGAGGTAACCCTGCCATGCCATCAGATAGTGCACTGACATGTCATATCAATACATATTATCACAGCTTTTAGATTCCTCCATTTCAATCCATGACACGGTGTCTCGAGGAAGCACAGAGGCTCATGGCATTTCATTAAATCTTACAGTTTCTTCTGCAGTTACTTGGCAATTCCTGAAAGTAAGGAGGAAGGCACTGTATGTATGTATGTAATAAAAGAGTTGATGCATCTTTAATATTTAAAATTAGTATGACACACCTTGGATCATAAAAAGTGCATCACCAACTGATAAAGGAGAAGTTATTTCAGAGTACTGGAGTGTTACAGACTCACCCCACTCTTCATTCTTATGTATGCCACAGCTTTGCCATCATTTTGCAATGTATCAGGCACTTGGCCATAGCGGCCCAGAGTAGCATTGCCACAGCTAAGGATATGTCAGTATAATACAGCCTCTAGTAGAACGCTGTACAATACACTTCGGCTGCCATAACAGCTCAAATACAAACTGCTCATCATCCCTGCCTCCTATTGAGTGTTATACAGCATAACTGGCACTATGAACACAAATCAAAAACCCCACACCTCTCATTTTTCTCCAAGAAGAGGTAAACTTTTCCACTTTCAGTGAAACAGTGTTCATAGTCTAGTCCTGGCAAAAACAACAGTAACCTTGAATTCCCACCCACAGGAGAGCATCTTTGAAGAAGCTGCTGTTTCTTCCCCTTGCCTCCTCCATGCAGCTGGTGAACACCACCAGCCAGTACCAGGGCCGAGGCTTTTAAGAGCCTGCAGAGAGGATTCTCTGTTGGCTTTGCAGTGAGCTCTGCTGCTACAGGAGGAGGAAGAGTCCAGATTTTCTGGCCCTAGCACCTCATCTCTCCTGTTCTTGGGGCATGCTGTGCTGTCTCCTCACACCTCCCAGACATCCCCTCTCATTCTCCTAACACAAACCCACAACTTCCCTCTCCAGGGCAGGCCTTGGGCCAAAATACTAATGCTAGTGACAACTTGTGTTGTGGAGGGCAGCCGTGCTACCCTTGCAGGCAGGGCTCAGTTTCCTCAGTGGTGAAGAAAATTGGTTCAAAACCCGCACGAGAGTCGCTTGGATTGTGAAACCAAGCACAGGGATGTGAGGAAACCTGGGGTGTGCAGACACCCTGCAACCTTAGCTCTGTCTCCCTGTGCATGCACAGCAAGGGCACCCTGTGGGTATCCTTGTCCCACAACCTTTGCCTCAGTCAGCACAGGGGCAACCATAAAGCAATTCCTCATTCTGAAACTAACTTAATAACTCTCTCAGGGGCACGCGTGGGGAGACGGTTTAACTGCTACATGTAACTCCATTTTTGCCTGCCATCAATCCTTCCTACCTGGTCACTTCTCTACCCACCTCTGGATGATTTACAACCTGGAGCTCACACAGCTTTGAGCAGGAAGTGCTCAGGCTCTCACTATGCTTTACTAATATAAAGTAAGAGCCCTCAAAATATGAATCAAAATTAAGACATGCATGATCCTAAATCAACATTTCACAATTAACTGTAAAGAAACATGGTACAAATGAGGATACTGAGTATCTAAAAATTGAGGAAATAAAAAATATGTATGAAATTTCAATCATTTTAAGAAGAACAGGCATCACCTTTAACATCCCCTGAACTTAATCCACATTAACACCTTCTTCAGATACAGTTTCCTACACATTACAGGTTTCAAATTTAACAACAAAGACTTCAAAACTACTACGTAACACTCAGTACTTAGGTTTCCCCTACTAAATTTCAATGAGATATGTACAGTAGAAGAAACAATGCAGGAGGAAAATGCCAAATAAATTCCTCGAGAAGCTTTTAATTATATGAACCATTCTTCTTATCAGTAGGATGACTTTCGGTGATCACATTTCCACTGGTAATATCCTGGTGTCACAATTAATATTAGTTTATCTTTTATCAATGCACTGATTAGATTTGTGTTTTTAAAAAGCTGTTTTAATCAAGAACTTTGTCATGCAGGGTTTTTTCTTCCCTCCAATTAATTAAGATTAAGCACTGTAAAGAAGTCCAAGCAGTACTTTCTGAGCAAACTATTAATACTTTAAACCACTGAACACTAAAACTACACATTAGCAGTTATACTGTTTATGCAATTAGAACTTGAAAAATGTTTCTAAGTTTAACTTAAGTTCCCCCCTATTTCTGCACTTTCCTCTATGCTGATTTTAGTCAGCAAAGCAATCCCTGACTGCATACTCCGTTTATAGTCCCAGGCCTGTATTTCCCTTCCCTGAGCTTCAAGATCAGAATTTCAGGTCAACTTTCCTACTCTGTATTGAGGCGGGGGACACTCTCTTGAATAGAGAATGCTACTATCTTTCCAGTTTGCAACTCAAAACAATTGCCAAGTTTTTGCACTGAACCTAGATTTCAGAGCTCAAACTCTTTCCCCAAAAAAATATCTTGAATCCCATCTATAAAAATCAGATCAACTCCAGTAAGACATGAAAGAACATAGGGGTCACTTTTAAAAGTACATGTGCCAAGAGCACGCAACTCTTAAGATAAGGTAAGGAAAAATAAAAGTGAAACTAGTTTTGTTTACTTGGATTAAAATCCTGAGCACCTCTCCACAACAAGGGTAAGAAAAGCAAGCTTTTCTTGGAAAATTCAGAGGCAGAAGGGCTGCATTGAGACCAGAACCCTTCACTCATCCACAGAGCTAAAGGACAAGCCAGCAGGCATCTCTCTCTTTCAAATCTTTCAAGCGAGATCTGCAGCATTGCTGCACAGAGAGTGGGAACTCTGACATGGAAACTGGGGCCAAGGAAGCCAGGATCAGAGGAATGGCTATCTCTGCCTCCCTGTCCTGTCCTTCCCAGCTCCACTTTGCCACTCCAAGCTCTCTCCAGGAAAGCACCCTGACAATAAAATGCCTGTACTTGTGAGAGCTATGGACACCCCCTCGAAAAGATATAGAAAATTTTAAACATACACACCTTTCCAGATTACCGTCTGAAAAAGGTACTGCGGGTTTTCTTACAGGAACTGTAGTTTACTGATCCAAGCTTGTTCTAATAACACTTTTGCTTTCTGTTGCACTGACATCACTATTTTGAAGTTATTATGGAAACGAGGTTCATCTGGGTAAAAAGGTTCCAGTTGTTAAGGTGAATCACGTCTTTAAGAAATTGCTGGACACAGTGAGCGAAAGCATGGCAGCAGGTAACTGCCAAGAGGGAACTGCATGCAAACAACTATCTGAGGAGGAAACCACTTGTCCTTGGAAAAAAAAACATCCCAAGTCAGGGCTCAAAGAAAACTTTTCACATCTGTCAAATCTGCCTTGGTCCCACTTAGGCAAGTGACATTTCCTAGGCTGGATCTTCACTGCCTTCCTCTGGCATTTCCAAATTCAACGCTTTTTTTTTCAATAGCAGCAAAGAGCAGAGTGCAACAAAACACTGGGTCACATTTTCGTCATGCTGTTTCTCTGTGGTTCGAAAAAAGATTTGGAAAGTGTTACACACCCTAGGCAAAATACCCAAATTTCCTCTGCCAAGAAACGCTAATGCTAGAAAAATGCTCAGATGACTTCAAACCATATGCACATCTGCCCTTTTTGTCACCAGGGTCCTCTCGTTTGTTTGAGGGTTTCATTGCTGCCTTTTGAGAATGAGCAAGGGAATCCCAGCAGAAGAATCAGGAATGAATAAAAAGCACAAAACACTACCCAAGGATGCAACGTGTGATAAGATGAACAAGTAAGCTCGTATTATGTGGTGTACTTGTTCCATCTCCTTCCCAGTACTTCAGATATTCTCTATACCAATATCCTCATCTGCCTGAATTCCTTACTGAAACACTAGGCCCTCCCAGTACTACCTTTTTTACTGTTCCTCTGGTTAAAACTACCGACAGGGCCACAAAGGCTCACTTGTTGATAAGAAGAGAAAGTTAAAGGCATGGACTTCAACGTATGCTCAGGTCTGACGATAACCTACACATCTGACCGAACTTATAGTCTGCTCTAAGTTTATAAACTCAGAAACATTTTAGTCTTCAAGAGTAATGTGAGCAGATCGTCGTTTTTCTGACAAACTCAAAGTTTCCCCTAAATCAGCATTTAACATGCTGTTGATCCAAATCAGAAAAGTGCAAAAACCTAACTTCTCAAACCAAAGACTAACCTGAAGTCCCTTAGAAAAAACTACAAGTGTCACTCACTTGACAGCTTACAAGCTATCAGCGAGTGACAGCCGGTATCAAATACTAAGCCTTTGGAGCACAGGTACGTTCCCCTCCTGGAGCAGCCGGGACAGGGAGGCCGAAACCGGCGGTCCCGGCCGCCCCGGTGGGGTGGGAGCACGGCGGGCGGCGGCGGCAGGAGCGCCCGGCCCGGGGGTGGCTGGCCGCCGCTACCCGCCTTCCAAGCACCTACCTGGGCTGAGGGTGGGAGCGCCCGCGCGGCTCTGAGCCGAGGTCTCAGGAGACACTGTCAGAGAGCCAAAGAGAAGAAGAAGAGAAGCGGGGACCCCCGGCCCACTGAGCCCCCACGCCGCCTCCCGAGGCCACAGTCAGGCCG
>VZTG01001346.1:2020458-2060661 GCA_013397845.1 Melanocharis versteri | reverse complement strand
GGCCGAGGAGCTGGGCAGGGGGAGACGGAGAGGGGCGGCGTGCGGCACGCAGCAGCGAGGGGGGAGGCGGTGGCGGCGGCGGCGGCGTGACAGCCCGCCCGGAGAGGCCGCCGGGGCTGGGGCGCAGAGACTCTTGCTGCCGGGTCTGTGACAGCTACAAGCAGTCAGTGCCTAGGCGGAATGAGGCACACGGCGTTACTTCGGGATCCCGTGTCTGAAAGTGCTCATCGGGGTGTCTCACCATTTCCCTTCACTCTGGCACAAAAGAGGGGCTGCTGCGGGCTCCCACGGCGTCGCTGGGTCTGGGCACGGCCCCTGTCACCCTCGGGCATCCCTCAGGCTCTCTCCTCTCGAGGTCTCAGTTGCAGGTACCGATTTCTCCAAATGTAGCTCAGTGTACGGAGCCTTCCTCCCTCAGGAGCTGGAATTTTACACCTGTCTGACCTTCTTTAAAATGATAACTGGTATATCGCATGCTATATCTCGAAACTTTCGTGTTGTCAGTCCTCAGCCTTCGTTTGAGTATTTAGTCCGACTACTCGGGACAGAAAAGCGGGTCCCATCTACCAGTTCTTCTGGTAGGTGGCTGGTTTCGGCTACGGGAAATACAGCGCCTAGTCCCGATGCCGTGGTTTTCATTCACAGAACCGGTGGGTTTTCAGAAATGCAGATGAGCTTCAGTATCGATATAAACCAAAAATCAGCCATTGCTCAATAGGAGATGTTGGCCCATATATTCAGTTTCAAATCTTTAGGTAACTTTTTGTCTTTGAGAAAGATGGGAAGCCATACAAAGTTCTGGAAGTGTATTTGAAATGTAATCTCCTAGCCTTTAAAAAAACTCCACTCCATACTTTCTAAAAAACAATACAATTAATTTTCAGTATCAGATTACATTGCTCAGCAGAATTGGCTTCATGTCTTCTGTCAGAAATAGACATAAAGTAAAAGTGTAGTGTGTAGTTGCTCCCGGACAAAACCAATCATTTAATTTTATGGATCTCTGGTGATTATTTTTTTTTATTAATACATAGAATTAGGCAAACCTAAATAATAGACATCATGAA
Source organism: Melanocharis versteri (assembly GCA_013397845.1). NCBI lineage: Eukaryota > Metazoa > Chordata > Aves > Passeriformes > Melanocharitidae > Melanocharis > Melanocharis versteri. The sequence goes on along the minus strand of VZTG01001346.1, from coordinate 2,059,594 downwards.
GTCACATCAATGAGGGATTCATTCTTAATGTATATTTTTTGCAGCCATGCGTGGAGCAGTAGAAAGAGCAACACATAAAACAACATGAAAGAAGAAACACATTTAGTAAAGGTGAATTATTCTTTCAACTTATCTCAGTAAAAATCAAATCTCGACTCTTTTATGTTGCTTTACATCCTTTTCTCAGAACTACACCATTAATAAAAGCCCTTTCAACATTAAACTGTGAAACTTGCCTATAGTGTATTTACACAATCTGTATATAAATAAACCATACTTTCTCAGGTTTTCTAGTATAATAAAAACAGTTGATGCATATTCAAGCTACTGCAATAAATACTCCTCTGTCTTTCTTCAGACAATGCTATTCAAGGAATTAGACTGAGTGAAAACTGATGGGTTAACATTACAGTCTTATTGGACCCACTACTTTTTCCTATGTGTGTTACAATGATTTTCAGCCCTCCATGGTTCATGAGTACAGCTTCACAGAAAGGATGAGGAAAATTTTTTTCCAACAATATAATAAATTATTTTTTTCTAAAAGCTTATGGGGCATGGAGGAGAAATGAAAATAATTACAAAAGGCTGTAGGTAAAAGATTATTTTCAAATGTTATCTTATAATACATCCTTATTTTAATCAATACTTTCTTCTCTTTGGTTTTCAACAGCCTGCATCTTCTTATTGACACTGGTTTTTTTTCTTGCAATCATTTACTGCAAAGCCTCGAGTATTCAGGCTGGAATCTCATCCATCTACTTTAGATACCTTACTGAGACATTGTTACCTCAATGAAATTTATAGTGTCTTAGCCCTGGAAGGGCCAAAAGGAGCAATCTAATTCCTCAGCTTTGCTGTATGGGCAGAGGACACAGAGAGAGGCACTTCTGAAGACCTGCAAAAAATGACAGCTTTCTTTGAGGCACTTAGAGTGCCTTCTTCTTTCCACTGACTGCAAGTGAACTCACAGTGCCAGTGGGCAAAGCCAGCCTGCAGCTAGAGCACTGATACCCTCTTGGAAACTCATCTGAAACACTCCTAACACTCCATTGACACAGGATCCAGCCTCTCTGTCCCTACTGCAGGACTGACATTAATGAGATCACAGTGCTTCCACCCACATTTTGCATAAAGATGCAAAAACTTGTAAGAAAGGAAGTGGGTGATGTTTTTAGGCTCCAATTAAGCCCTGAGCTCCAACTTCCCAGCAGAATGGCATAATCAGAAACCGTCAGGTAGTGGGGATGGTAGGTGTTGCAGCTGAGAGCCTGTGCAGCCTGGAACACATGAGGCACAGGGCCACATCAGAGAAGACAAAAGCAAACCCAAGGCTGGCCTAGCAGTCCAGATGCTCTCTGGCACAGGGTGGAGAGTTACAAGGTTATGCTTTGTTTATCTTGTCTCCTGTATGACACATCTTTTCCATGTATGTGAGTTCACTCTCAGTTTTTCTTCTCTTGAGATGAGAACTGGAGCCAACAACTCCTCGTATCCACACACAGTAGGAGAGGTTGATGCTTTTTGCCCAAGTGTGGTGTTATAGTTGGGGTAGTCTTGTAAAATGTCAGTGACACATCAGTCCCTCTCTAATGGTAAAGTGTACATGTGCACTCCTGTGCTTAGCTCAAGTCATGCTCTCAGCCTTATGCACCTATGTCAAAGCTGATGGCCCATGTCAGAAAAAGCCAGACATAATTCTGACTGCTGCTAATTTTTCAGGCTTCTAAAAGGGATTTAAATGCCTGTCTTCCTAAGCTGGATTGTATTGGGACTTGAGGCAAGAGATAAGTGCCTATCTTCCCAGAACAGGATCTCCTTAACATGTGTGGGTGAATATAGTTAAATGCCTGAGGAGCTTTCAGGTTCAGTAGGGAGTTGCTCACAGCAATAGGCAGTGCTGAGAAACAGCCGGGATTGCATCTGAAATTCATGTAGGGGTTTTTGCACCTGCAGACAATTTTGACAGGCTGCTCTTTTTTTTGACATATGCCTTTTTTTTTTCTCCCTCTATGCAAGAAGAGTAATTTTAGTAATTTTAGGTACCCTCAAACTAGACATCATCTTGCCTAATATTTGGCACTTGAGCATAGCAGGACTATACGGAGCAGTAAGCTCTTAGGCAGCCTTTGTCATAGCTTGGGGAGGGACAGTTACTTAGAAGGGGAAAGAAACTTTGCCAAAGGGAGAGGTGTCTGCAAGCTACACAGTAGAAAGTCCCAGGGACTGAGAGCAGGCTCCTGTGCTGTGGGCATCCTTACTTTTCTTCAGTAACGCTGGGGAAGATGGACAGAGGATTATTCTAAGACCAACCTTCTGTGTAACAGAACCACACTACATCATTTTCCCATGAAGGGGGATGTCTTTTGGTGTCTCTCAGCCTTTTTCAGATACTTCACTTTTCAAGAAAATAGTTTCACTGGGAAAAAAAATTACCTTTGCCAGTGTGGCTATAAGGAGGTGACACTCAGGAACACAGTAAAGAAAAGAAATTTGAGGATTTTTTAGCCTAGCATTTAAGTTCATGGGAATGCGGCAACAGTGTTCAAATCCATATTCCCTGAAGAACCTATGCTTTTTAGACTAGAAAGAACAGGACAAAATATGGACTAATAAGTGCAGTAGAGTCTTGGAATAAGGACAACTTCCCCTCTTCCACAAAATGCTCGAACCACTCAGCTATTATGCAAGAAGCGTAGTGTGCTTATTGCTCCTGCTGAGTTGTTTTCTTTTTTTTTTTTTAACCAACCATCTCAGCAGCAGCTGTTGTATTTATGCATCTAAGTATTCAGTGTATGTCACATTTTCAGGATGTATCTGGTCTGGAAAGCCTGGAGCATGAGTAGTTTGGTCTGGGTTTGCACTCCCCTTCCCTCATATGCCTTCTCCATATCAGGTAAGTTCTGAGGATCCCCCCTGCTGCTCAGTCGGGACTCAGAGGCCAAAGAGTCAGAAGAAGGTATGCATAAAAAAAGCAATTACAAAAATAAAAATATTTTTTAAAACATCTCCAAACGTGTTTACCCACAAAACTTGCACAGAGACATAAGGATAAAGTAGGTGAGCTGCTAACAAAAATATACAAGCTTTTGTTAAAGATTTCTATCATAAAACACTTAAAAATACTAAATATATTTAAAATTGAGCAGGGGTATTAACAGGCTTCAAACTGTACATGACAACTTGACTTGGCTGAAAGAAAAACAAGTCATATGCAAATTCTAGATGTAACCAGCGTTATTTCAGCAGTGGAAATCAGTTCTTATGTAATTCTTGGATTTATCGGAAAATGTCTGTAAGTAGATTAACTGATTGATTAACATACATGAAGTTTCAAAAGCCCTTTGACAAAATGCTGCGCACAAGAGATGATAAGCACTCAAGGGATAAGAACCAGCATATTTGTGAAACAGAAGAATAGAATTAAAACCACAGAGAGAGAGAAAGAAACAAAGTGATTGATTTTCATCAGGAAATCACAGCAAAATAAGAACAGGGTGTCAAGGCTCCATTGAACATCCAACTCTGGCTAATACATTCTTTAATGCCTCAGATGGGGTAAGGGAAAACCTGCTGCACCATAATGGCACGATGTTATTTCTGTTGGTCAGGACAGGAGAGGAGCAGAGGAATTTCAGACATTTAAACAAGCAGAGTTATATTGGCAATATTCCAACACCAAAAAAATAATGCTATTAAAAAAAAAGATATTAATTATGCCCACTATAGAAATGGCTTTGTTGACAGTTAGTTCATTTGTGTTAAAAAATATCTAGTGTCAATAACTGCCATGTGATTATTTCAGTGTTTGTATAGGGACGTCTGCAAGTACCTGTGGCATTCTCTATGCAACACTGCCCAACTCATAGCTAAGAGTATTTTGTTAGGGTACAGCAAATGGACAGGAAGATTATTATGGTCCAAAGCAAGAGTTTTCCATGATACTTAGGCCTTCCACATGTCTTTGATCTCTTCCTTAGCAATACTGTAAGATAAACATGTCTTTCATCAGAAATCTGGCTAGCACCATTCTAATATGAGGGGAAAAAATACAGTAGAATCACCCCTCAAAAACTGGGCATTGTGAGTTGATCTGCACCTGTAATTTTGTTGCATCTGGTTGCAAGAATATTTGAGTGCCACATAAAATAATATTGTGGAAGGCAAGGTTTGTGGGGAGAATGGGGCAGACCAGCTTTCAGGTATATGTAATTCTGCCCATCCCCTTATCCAAACGGGACTATGACAACACCACTACTGCTGGTATTGAAGGTTCAGAAGCAGAGTTCACTGGTCTCATCTGTGCTGTCTGTGGGCATTTCCCTGAAGACTACACTCACTGGTGTTGTAGCTGGTCAGTCAGCTTCAGGAAGCAGTGTGATTGAATCCTTTGAGGACACGAGAGTCTTGGTTTTGGGCATGTCAGCTATGCATAAGCAGGTAACTCCATGCCACAAGCAGGGTGTCCTCACACTGATGATAGATGAGTGACCAGGTCAAGGAAGCTGAGAGATAGAGTTTGAATGTCAAGATCTTTAGAGTTGGACAGAAATGGCCAAAGTGGCAAGGATTGTGCCCCAGGGACATGCATGTGAGGTTGGGGCTGTGACTGATGTTTTAGACAGTCGGTGGAGGCACCTGCTGCTGCCAGAAGAGGGCAATTCTCACCTGTTATGAGCTTTTCATACAGCTTGAAGTGACCTGGCTTTGTTCCCTAGTCTGTCTGTGTGTTCCTCATTTATTTCTGTTTCAACAATTAACTTCTTAGATTGGATTTTTACATGTTGTCTTTAGGACCCACACTGCTTTTGCACTTGGCTCCTTGGGGGCAGGTTCTGACCTCAGTGCTCCCCAGCTTCAGCATGGGAAGAGCATCTCTTATTTTTGTTGATGTTTCTAAAGGCTGACTGGGATGTTTCCAGCTGCCTGTCTCTAACATTGGGGCATATGAGAGAGAAAATGCAGTGATGGGTAAAGAGATGTGTAGAACAAGCTGGAGGGAAGATTAGGCCAAAACATGATGCTAAGGAACACACGCAGGTGACGGAAGATGGAACTGTGAGAAAGCCTAGAGGTTGATTCACTTTGGTTTAACTTTGCTAAAAAATGGTCCAGCTCACTGCTAACCTAGATCATGTCATGCAGTGGGAAGGATGAAGATGGGCAGCCTTCTGGTTGTAGGGTGAGGATGTTTGGAAGCAAGTGGAGCTGAAAAGCCTGGCGCAGTAAAATCATCCATCTTGTGGCACCGTTGGGGCGGGGCCAGCTGCCCCTCCCTGACCCCAGGCAGAGGTGTGCTGAGAGGTGGACCACAAACAGGAGGGATGAAACGGTGACCTGAGCTGGGAGGTGTGTCTGGGGCCCAATGTTATCTTTCTCCCTTCTATAGCAAATATACTGGGGGATTATTGAGAATAGGAAATGGTCTGATAGTTCTTTAAGCCCACTTTACTCTTCTTTTTATCCTTTCCCTCTGGCACGGATGCTTTGCACTACTCTTTGTCAATAGGTCCTGTCTCCTTAATCTCCCTAGACACTTATTATTGCTGCAGCTTGTTCCTCTAACCCCCTCAGCAATCTCTGCACTGTTACTTCTCCTTGTCCTGGGACAGCTCTCTCCCATTTTTCCCAATTCCATCTCCCTTCACTTTCTAATCATCCAGACAAACCTGTCTCTCTATCTGCCTACAATCACTGGATTCTCTGTTCTCTTGATCACACCTGCCTGTCAGTTGTCCAAAAAGATTACGTATGCCTTGAAATTTCTACTTACTTTAATAAATTAATGATTGCAGTGTTATATAACTTGTTTATGTTCAGCTTGTGCACTACTGGTTTGGACTTTGGCTATTCTATAGCATAATATTGATTTACCAAGCACAAAGGAACTGTGTGAAAAGCTCATACGGCCAAGAAATTAAGACTCCACATTTTAAATTTAAAGGGAAAAGTTAAACAAAAGAATAAGTAAATCCTGCTGTTCTTGAGGACAAATTCACATGTGGCATAGACAAGGTAAGAGGAGACATCTGATATCTGAAGTGACATTTCTCATTCCTTGTCCTTGGGATGATCCAAGTCTCTGTAAACACTGAGCTTTATTTTTCATTCTTCATCTCATTTTTGTCAGTGTAAAAGCAAATCATAGTGTGATCAATGCTGAATTGCCTCAAGAAAAACTGCAGAGAAGATTCAGCAGGGTTCACACCTTACACTTTCTCAAATACTTGTCTGTGAGGAAGTGCAAAATGTTCCAGAATTGTAGTTTGACCCCTAGAATGTAAGCCCTAGAAATTATCAAAGAAAATTCATTCTGCTTATAAAAATAATTTAAAGGATGGAAAAAGCCAAGGGCTCATCCTGACAGCTGTTAAGAACACACTTTCAGTTTTGATTGATCACTGGAACAGGCTCCCCAGGGAAGTAGTCATGGCACCAAGCCTGCCAGAGTTCAGGGAGTATCTGGACAATGCTCTTAGTCACATGGTTTATTTTTGGGCAGTCCTGTGAGGAGCAGGGAGTTGGAATCAATAATCCTTTCAAGCCCTTCCAACTTGAAATATTATATGATTCTATGTCTGATTCCAATTTTACATATGATATTAGTCTTCATATTTTTTAGAGGTCATAAACTATTTCGATTATATGTAATCCATTACTTATAATTTAATTTTCAAGTCTATTAAGACAGCAATTTAATTCAACATCATCATCATCATATCCCAATCTGCTGAGACAGTACAGAATAAAACATCAGCCATTTTTAAAAATCTCTCACTAGATATTCTCAAATATGTAACAAAATGGGTATTTCTCAGTCCTCTGGCTTCCCTGAGAGCGGAAATTGCTCGAGCATAGAGCAACAGATAGAGAGAGATAGATGAAAGAGATAGATGAAATTCAGATTCCCATGAGGTGCAGTGGTTAGAAATGATGCATTTCAGATTCTGGATTAGTCTTGGCTTCGTATTGCTTTCTAATCTGCTGCTGCTGTTTCAGTAATATCAGCCATTTACATTCAGTATTTAATGACAATAAGCCTAACCTAAAGGACTCAGCTATTGCTGCTTGTATAGATGTTAAATTCTTAGTGTCTGAGTTTGGGGGTTTTTGTGTGTGTTTGGATGTCTAAGAGCATGTGTTTAAGTACCAGCATTATATTATAAAATGACATAGGTATTTTACATGCATAAGAAGCTTTTGAAACAGTTTTACAACAAGTATTTTTCATCAAGTAAAAGGCCTTAATCCAAACCAACCAACAATTAAAGAGATGACTTGCAATCTTTAAACCTACTTCTTAAAGCCAGGCTATTTGTTTTTCTAGAAACTTGCAAAAATACCATCACCCAGTCAGAACTGTCACTCTAACTGTTAATTGATAAGTTTAGGATAAACTGGTTTAGCAATACAGAACATTTTATTCCATAATCCCAGCTAGAACACATTTTCCTACTCCCTGACTTCACTTCAAAGCGGATTTATCTAAAGTCTAGATTACTAAAGTGAGTTTAGACAACTTCACTAATAAAAAAAAGAAAGTATATACATATACATTGTAAATTTATATGCACATTTATGTGTACAGAGAGTAAAATAACATCTTCAAATTGTATTAAGCATGTGGAAGGGGAATGGCATTTCCTGCACTCAGGAGCGAATAGAGAGGTGTTTAAAGGCGTTGGTTTATGCTGTTAGTTCTTTCCTCAAAAGAGTGGGGATTTTCTGTATATAAATCACATTACAGCATTGTTACTACTTTGAATAAAGGAGTTATATTGGTTATAACACTTACTAGTTACAAAAAACTAGAGATGGAGAGCAAATTCCCCTGGTAACCATATATTCAAATTGCAAGCCCTAGCAAAGAAGTTTTTATCCACCAAAGTATATATCCAGAAGCCTTTACTACTGTTTCAGATTAAAGAAGAATAAGCAACTAAAACCATACATTACGTACAGGATGAGTGGCTTTATGCTTACAGTTTCACCAGCTGTGTTTCTAATTGCAAAACAAGGGGGTTTCCTACAACCTGCATGTTGGGTCTTGCACCCATTTCACTTCTGGCCAGCCTGCCTTTTTATTGGGGTTTTGCTTCTTAATTATGAGACTATTAACAGCCAATTCACTATGTTTAAGTTGTTGGTTTTGTTGGTTTTGTTGTTTGTTTTTTTTGTTTGTTTGTTTTTTTCTCAAGGAGAAGCCAAACTACATTTCATATCTGGCTTCCCAAGGTTTTTCTTTGTCATGATATCAATTATGCCCTTGTTTTGCAGTGTCTTGCAAGCAACTGTTTACAGTATGTCATTAATAGCAATCAAGGATCTGTCTTTCTTGCTGTTGTTGAATTAACAGGGAGAGTATGAACTGAAAGCGAACTTTACTGCTTCATCAAAATACAGTTTGTTTGCAGAAAAGTGCACAAATTTGCCCATAATCAGACTCAAAGAAATGACCTCTTTTTTACCTGCAGGTTTAATTTTTTTCTCTATTTATTTATTAACTGTTCCTGCTGCTAATTGGAAAGTTGGTTTAAATCATGAGGTTATGAAAAAAAATTTTACTCAGCTTCAGAAATGCACATGGAAGAATGCATGATCTGTAGTTCAGAGACAAGATCAGGCACTGAAGTGCCACACTGGATGAGATGGAAAATCAGCACAGATTTGTATATATCTGTTACAACAACCAGGATCAGGTATCTCAGAGGGAAGTTTAAAATCTTCTCAGCAAACAACCCCCTACATGGTAATCTCTACTTTCATTCTCCAGCTATTATACTGCTATTTAGTAATGGTTGTTATGTGAAGATTTTGAAGATTTTATATCCTTTTCTTTTGTCCTGTTGCCATTAATTGTCTTTTTATACATATTTGATATGTAGATGATACTCCAAATTATTTTTATTGTCTCTTCTAGCTGTGCTGCATTTTGTTTGCATGATAATATATACCATCTCACAAAATATTTTAATATTTTATAATTTATCACCTTCTGATTTCATTGCATAGCCCTTTACTTTTGTACAAGGCAGGAAAGAAAAATTCCCAGTCTATCTTTAAACAACTTGTTTTATAAACTGCTTTTTTGTCTTACTCATTTCCTGTTTACTGTAAAAGGTCTTTTATGTCTCTTCAGAGGGATTCACAATACAACACAATCTGTCAACTTTTATTTAGACACCCCCTGTTCAAACTGTACAATGGAGTGTATTACGGTAACTGAGACTTATACACGGAAAGAGGTGCTGATAGAAAGAGTATTTCATACATTTATAGAGCAAAACTGCAAGTGTAAACTAGGCAGAGAATGAAGTATGAGTAATAAGTGAACCACCGACAAGGGATGTTCTTGTTAAGGCCTGCACAGAATCAGCTAGTCCTACCAGGCTGCTGTCTACCCTATTTTGAACTGCAAGGTCATATGAAAATACAGATGACAACTGCTTTAGATGTTTCCCTAAAATTCTGCTCCCAGGCTCTCTTGGCTGTCTCCAGCAGTGGTGCACCTCACCGCAGCCATGCAGCCCTGGCATTAGAGGGTGAAATCTCTTCACGTGCTGAGAGTAATGAGATTGGTGCCGCCGATGGAGATGAGCCAGGACATCTAATGCTGCAAAATGCCTTTGAGAGCATCTGCCCTCTCATCAGCACACACAACTGCTCTCCATCTGTGCCATTCTCCATATTCCGGGACTGCATCACCCCTTCACCAATTAGGCCATTATGCTGCTAAGGACAATTTGTAAGTAATGTTTTTGGTGCACTTTCTTTTCCCAATTACATTTGTTTGCCACTTAAAAGGAAGAGAGAGTGTGAGAAAAGAAAGGAAAGAAAGGTATTTGCAATGAGATCTTGAAACACTTTAAATAGAAGGCTTGGTCTCAACTTTTCCTCTTTAATTATGTGCTTCTGCTACTTGGAATTTTTAGGGTTGTTTGAGCCCTGTAATAACCCGTGTGATTTATAGTTATAATGATTTATTCCTGCTGGGGGGGGGAAACCATGCTGATTACTTCTCTCTTGTTTTTGCTGTGTCATTCCCTATGCTCACAGTATGTATTGCAATGGGTTTTCTAAAAAGATAAAAAAACCCAATCAATATAATTTTCTAAAAGCGAACACTTGATGTACACATTGATATACAAGCTGCTAACTACATCATAGGTGGAAATAAACACACCTGTTGTGTGTATAGATGCTTCAGGCTTTTTCCCAGAAAAAAAAAAAAGCGCCATTTTCCATTTACCAAGAATCAGATGTGTTCCCTGTTATTTTCTTGCTTACACAGACCACAGAATCTACTGCAATCTATTATCTTTTGGCTTTTTACTATGCACTAGAATGATAGTTTCAGTGATTTTCCCTTAATAACTTCAAGCCATTTTTCTGATCATTGCACTGGATGATGGGCCTACATAGTACACATACTTTAGCTTGGTTGTTGTTTGTTTGTTTGTTTGTTTGTTTTGCTCCCAGACCAGCCAGTTTACATTTATACAAACTACAATGATTCCAGGAGAAAAGAAAAACAACTGGATGTGGTTTTATGTGGTTGGTTTGTGTCCTTTGAATGAAATTCATTCACACCTTTGAAGAGGGACAAGAAGTACATAATTTTGAGTGCTCAGGAGGTGATTTTTGGTGCATTCAGGCCTCCTGCACAAAGGGGAACTTTGCTCTTCTTTCAGTATTAGCATTGTGCCTGCAAATAGAAATCATATTACCTTCAATTATGCTTGCTATGCATCAGTGGCACACTATTCACTTCAGGTTTATTCTGCATTTGGGAGAGGAGAATAGGTTTCACTACCCAGAAGATACATTTCTTGATAACTTGTAGCTACCAGTAAAAAATGAACATAAATTATTAGTGACTAAAAACCACACGCGTTTGAAGTGTGGAGTCATTTTATCACCTCTGTCCAGTGTCTCCATAAATTATCATTGATGATGATAGGAAATATTTGTGTCAGGGGAAAACAAATTAGCAGGTAGAGATGGTGCACACCAGCTCTACGCTCTGCTGCACATTAACTCATTTTCTTCTCTAGGAATCACTCCACAGATTGACTGGTTTCATTTACCAGCCCTCCTAGGCAGAGTTTGGAAATGAGAGAAAAGTGTGTTACAGTTATTTATTATATTGTCTTCTTGCTTCAGTTCATTCTCTGCAAAGCTTCTGTTTATTTTTCTTTGTTGCCTTGTACCTGCACTTGAAGCATGAGGCTGCCGCCTCTGACCTCTCTACAGAGAAACCAAAACCCACGCTCTCACGTCTCAATGCTGTGACTCTTCTGAGGAGCTGGCTGTGAAGGGAGGAGGGTCACTACCAGAATACCAAGCACTCCCAACTGCCACCCAGCTCCAGCAGTTTCGGAAGCAGAAATCCTCCTGTATTTTGTGATACTTAGTGGCTTTGCCTGTTTCTCAGTGTCCTTTTTTATGTGCCTATGGAATAAACCAACAGAAAATATTCAAACAAAGAAGTAAGACCTACTGTGTGCCTAGAAAGAAATATATCTGTTAAGATCAGTGACAATTACATGACAAAACCCCTACGGACTAATTAGTAGAGTCAGCAAACAAACACTGGTTTCCTAACAGAGATTTATTTTTCCAGAATTTTTTTTTCCCTTTGATAATCTGCCAGCTCCTCAAGCATATTTCTTCACCTCCTAATATTTTAAAAGGCACGGTCACTGTCTCCTGCATCTTTAGCACCCACCAGTTCCAATCAAAATATCAGCAATGAAGATGGATATTCCAGTCAGGCATCACTTCATCTCCTAGCAGAGCAAGGAAGGCAAAGCCCGTGTCATAAATCACTTTCCTTCAAGGGGGTAGTCAAGCGACATGAGAAGTTAAAGGTTTAAAATAAAGTTTCAACTTCACCTGTCACTTTCTCTGTCACAGAATGACAAAACCCCAGTGGATACAATCCAGCTCAAGGAAGGAGAGAGGGGCTGCATGGTCTTATGGCCCATATTGCCAACTATTTCCAGGCCTGATACTAGTGATGATCCTTGGAAATGTTCAATGTGATCCTATGTTTCTGTGGCCAGGAAAAGCCAATTTGCAGCTGTTATATCTTTTCAAGAGTTATATAAATTCCTTAGGCTGAGAATTTTCTCTGGTAATGCATGAAGGGCAAGACTCAAAGCCCAGCAAGTCCATGGATTGCATCTCAGTAGGCTTCGATTCTCTTTGGACATGACACCCAACTGCTAAATGAAAGGGCAGAGCTGCACAGAATATTCAAGAATACTGTAGAAAGGAGAATGGAGAGGGAGGGCTGGCTGGAAATACTCAGCACACTTTCAGGTCTGTAAAAACAGATGACAAACAGAAAATAAAGCAGCAGCCAGAATGACCTTCCAACACAAAATGTTTCTCTCCATCAATCCTAACAAAAAGGCCTTGTTTCTCTCCAGTAGTCTCTTTGAGCAAGCCAGGAGCCAATCCTTCATCTTCTAAATCTTTGGGGACTTTTTCAGCCCTAAGAGTGGCCAGCCTGCTTTTGGAGCAGGTTTCCCAAGAGTGGAAGAAAACAGTGATAACTGGCATGTAAATGCTGTAGAAAATCTCTTATCCAAACTGTGACTCTTCTGCTTTATCACTAGTCTCTGCAACACTGCCTTTGAGTCTCAAATTCATTTACTGACCATAAGGCCCCTGTAATTAAGCCATGATTTTGTTCCAGAAAGTGACCCTTGGTAAAAAAAAAAAAAAATATAAGGGAAATAAAGGCATCACATGAGTTCACATAACTGCAAATGATATCCTTAACTAACCTCATACAACATCATTAATTGTCAGTGGGGTTGCAGGTAACTGGAAGGTGGATTCGGACTGCAGAACCATAAATCCTATGGGACAGCAGCTAGAAAAACACTAGACAACTTGTGAAGCCCAAGCCAAGCTGCAGAGCTGATGGGTACAGCTAAATCATGTCCTAAATGTATAAACTGAAAAGATGTTCCAGATGGTGTGTTCTTCCCCTTAAATCCTCTCAGGTCTCACCTGGGGATACGAATATCTCCAGACACAGTCATACAAAAAGAGGCAATACCTAAGAAAAGAAGTTTAGTATACAAAAAAATATTTGAGCTCATACTTGAGTGGTTTACTGGAAAAATCTCAAAATTTCCATACATATTTTTCTTTGGTTATCAATAGCCTATTCTTCTCTAATCTCAAAACCTAACCAAGAAGGGAACAGATCAAACAAATGTTGTCATAGAAAGTCAGAGATATTTATGCTTTGCTAAGATCCCAGTGCTGAAATGTCTGATGTTAGAAACAATAGAGCAAAAGATTTAAATGAGTAAAAGCTATTTTAGAATAAATGTGTCTTGCATAAGTTGCATACACAGTAAAAAAATAAAATTAAGGAAAATTGCTCAAATAAAAAGCGTAATATGTGAATTTCAATAGATTACAACATGTAGGCCTGCATATTCTAGCTGCCATTGCTCTATTTGGCTTCAGAAACAAAAGTATTTAGGATAATTATAATTACAACCAGTAAGAATTTCCATGCTTGGGGAAACATTAATATTTCAACATTTGTTTTCATGCTGAATCAGAACTAAAAAAAACCAAATTCTTCTCAGAGAAAAATTCCGAAAAATTCTGATTTTTAGATATTCCATATAGATACTGTCAAAACACTGCCCTACGTATATCAATATCTTCAGCATTTAGTAGAAACATATTGTAGCATTTAATTAGTTATTCCAGTGTGATTATAAAGTCAACATGAAAGAATAGGAAAATTTAACACTTGCAACTCACAGAACAGAATATTTTGATGTTGAACAAGGATGTTGTAGAGGAGATTCTAAGCACTGTGGAAATGTCTGCATTTTGAGAAAAAAATATTTGCTAATCACTATAGTTTTACTACGTAAGTTTTGACATTTTCCAGCACCATTTCTCTCTGACAATATCCTGATCATGTAGTCTGTCTTTCCTTCTTGTTTCTTTCCTTCCTTTCCTTTTTTTTCCCTTTATATTAGCATAGTGATAAAGCAGTTTTACTGGTGTATGTGAATTTTTTTTTCTTTTTTTTTTCAATGCCTATATGGAAGCCTTCACATCTTAGGACTAATGTGCAAAATTGAATCCTCATAAAACCAAATCCAGTCAAGTAAGTAGATAAAGTGATGGACAAAGAGAGGTGTGCATTTCAGGGGAGAGCTAGGATTAGAAGCAGCATAGCCCTGGGTTTTAGACTGGGCTTCAGAATGTCATGCTGCTGGAAAAATGGCTCAGTGCATCACTTCGCAGAAGAGATTGGCCAGCCAAATTTCTGTGCATAAACTCAAATTTTATGTCTATTTCTGACCACAAAATTGATGCCTGTGGGAGTGCAGGTAGTGGGTGGTGCAGCTGCAGTAGTCTGTTAGTTCAGATCAAGGCACACTCTTCTCGAGGCAGAGCTCCTGCCTGTGCCAGCAGCCTGCCTGGCTTGCACCCCGAGGCACCTGGGCTAAGGAAGAAGAGGCCCTTCACGAGACACTCCTGGGCGTGCAGGTGTTCAGGCCATGCCATGGACCTGGTCCAAAGTAAAAACCCCTGGAGCAGCAGATTCCTTTTCCTCCAGCCTGCTTCTGCTGAGCTAGTGCAGACGTAGCCATAAAATTCCACATACCATCCAACAAATTTAGAATATTCCTGCAACTCCTTAGTTGAGATTGGACCTTTTGAAAGTATTTGTGAAGCATAACCCTTAAGAAATGTGGTAAAGATGCTACGGAAACATACAAGTCTTATGGCAAACCACAGCACAGGTGCCCCTGTGTTCAGCACCCATGAAGGTGATGCTTACACTGGAAGGCAGAGAAGTTCTCCTGCACTCCCTGACCTGTCTCTATAGCCCCTTAGTCTGCCTCTCCATGTCAGGAAACTGGGCACCCAGGCAGGATGTCTTCTGTGACACCCTCACAGCAGATGTGTCTGCTGCACTGAGAGGTGACAGCTCTCCTGACCACACTCACAAACGCCTAGTTCGTTGAAAACCCAGCTGCAGCACACAATAACCTGCTGCTCTTCTTCTGACAGGCAACTGCATCAAAAGCTTTGCTGGAAGTAGGGGAAAATGATGCTTGACAATGACGTGTCTCTCACCCCACAGCAAGAGCAGCAGTTCCACAGCCCAGTTCCTCCTGTCCCTGCCCGGAGCAGGCTGGGCTCCCCAGCCCTGACCTACATGGCCCCCAGAGGGAATCCTGCAGTGTCTCCTTGTGTGCAACTCTCTGACATATCTGCCACTGCTTTGAGTGGCCTGCCTGTTTGTTGGACAACCAAAGGATTTCCACAGAGCAGCCTCCATATCCAGGCACCTGCGCTTGGTGCCTGAAGACGGGCACTGCAGGGATTTGCTCCTCACTTTTCTTTTCAATAAACTGTCTCCGATAATTGCCTTGGCTTTAGAGCTGAAGGCCTCTGGAGTAATGAACAACTGTTATTTCTAGTACAATGGGATTGCTGCCTATAATGTTATCCCTTAATTGCTACTGCAGTGCAAATTATGAAAAGCAGGAATATCCAAATATAGAGACACTTGGCCCTTGTGACAGGAAATTAAGGTCTCTTCTCTGGCACTGCTGCATGCCCTGAACTCCCACTCAAGTCAAAATGAATTACATACATTCAATATTTTGAAAAACAAGCTCTTAACCTCTACAAACGAGCTTACAGAGCTCATATTGTGTGTGTTCTGGCTATCCCTATAAATGTCCAATCCTTTTTCAGATCCTACTCATCTCCTGGGCATCCTGGTCCCTTCAGAGTTAATGGCAAAACTTGGCTGAAAAGGATAAAGTACATTTTTTTAAAATAATGAGTAAATCTGTAGGTGTATTATCTTTTGAAGTTTTAGTGGTTTGGATTGCTTAATTGGTTATTTTTTATGGCAAGAAAAAGCAAGCAAATGTTTCTATATCATCCACAGTATGAAATCTCCTATCTTCCTTCCTATTTTTGACACCTTGAGAGTCTACCATTTTCAACATCTTGGATAAAATCTTTTCCATACCTGTTCATGCCTTGCTTTGGTGCTGTACTCTTTAGAAGCAATAATGACCAGTACAAACTTAGACTTCTGAGAATGAGTGTGTTATCTCTACAGTGCCTTTTTAATATTTCAAGAATTAAGAGTCTAAATATTTAATCTCCACTGTGAAGTGTCTGAAAAGCATGGTATTGTCAAACAAAAGCAGTAAACTGCTGAGGAGAGGTCCAATACTTCTCTTACTGATGTCAGTAGGAATTTTGCCAGGAAGCTCAGCATGATAAGGGTATAGACCAAAGTAATCAGTTCTACAGATGATTACATGAAAAGCCCTTCATTATAGCATGATGATTGAGTATTATTACAGTTATGAGACACAGACATCTTCTGGAACCAAAACCAAGAAAAAGAATGTATTAAGGCTATTCCTCCTCCAAGCTGGGCTTGTTTGGTAGCGGCCTTTCATCAGATGACTTTTCACATGTCAGCACAGCTGCTCTGGTTTTGGCCACAACCTGATATGTGCAGCGAAATGAGCCCAAGTTTCCTGTTCCACAGTTCCTCTCTGCTAAAGGTCTCTCAGCCCATGAAAGCTGCATCGTTTGGTAAGTAAAATACTTTTGGCAAACTCAGGAACATTGCACTTTGTTGTCCATCGTCTCACTTCAGTTCAAGGGCACGTCTTGCTCCACAGGTGCCTTTGCCAGGCTGGAGAACGACAAGTAGCTAATGCTCATGTGTGACGGCTGATGTCTTGACGAAGGGACACTGTGGCACAGATCCCCAGAACCAGACGCCTGCTTCTGCAGCCTCACCCAGCCTGCCCAGTGCTTGAGCTGAGAGCAGGCGGAAGCAGGAGGTTATGGCTGTGAACTGGGCACTGAGGGCATGGATGATGTGTGCAAGCTAACGGGGTGCCCTTGCAAACACGTTCAGGATCTTCACGGTTCTTCAGGGAGCATTTGTTAGGCAGATACACTGATGCAGTTTTGCACAGTTCATCCAAGAAAGTGAAGCTGCACAGTACCCTGCAAAAGCAAAGTCTGTATGAAGATGAGAATATGACTAGAGTTTGTATTAACTTTGGATTAAAGTGTTTTATTTTTACTTATGTATAAGGAGGTTAATTTTCTTTCTATTACTTGGGGGTCAGACAGAAGCCTGTGTTCCCTACTGAAATCAGTAATTTGTCATCTTAGCAAAATCTGTATTAATAAAGACAAAATGTAAATATTTCTAAAACATGCACAGTCACATCACCCAGTGTTACTAAATCATTAATAGTGTCTGGTTCTGGTTTGTATTGTCATAGTCACAGGAAGCTGCAGTGATGACAGTAGGAAAACACATATTTACCTCAAGTTTTAGATACATTTTGGGGAGGACTTTCTTCACTACATTACTTAGGAGAGAAGTTCTAATGCTGCATTTTAATTTATTTTCCATATTTTTATGTTGCTTACATTTCTTATCTGAAAGGAACTGTGAAACTCTCCCACTGCTTCCTGCCTGAAACTGCTCTCTGGACTGCAGCTCTGATTTCTCTGTCATGATACATGTTGTCAGGCTTTGGCTCCTCTTGAAATTATCATTAAAATGGTACACTGGCAAAAAGCCATTTGTAATGGTTGGGGATTCTGAAATATTTTCCATTATTTTCCGTAATAGCAGTTGGTAATTCCCTGAAGCTATGTATTCGATTAAATACCTTTTCTTTCTGCAGTCCTCTGAAACAGTGGTAAAAAAATCACTGCTATTGCATTTTAAACTCCCAAGTGATGGACAAAAATCAGTTGCCTAGCAAGCAGAAGTACTACTGTCCGTGCTAAAAGGTCAAGACAAAAACGTGCTGAAAACTTTCTGGATACTTATATGAAAAGATGAGTTATGACTTGGGAGTTATTTATGGCACAAAAGAGTCTGTATTTGACCCTCTGCATCCTGCTCTCACATACTTTATGTCACTTTAAGGAGAGGAATAGCTATTTCTCAAATGAACATTCTGATATTACAGAAAGATAACAGCTACCTCTCAGTTTAGATGAACTCAGAAATGTGCCTAGAAAATCATTTGTCATCTGCTATAGAAATGTCAGAGTTCCAGCTTAAGCAATAGCAGTATGAAACCCTTTTCACTCTTCGACCATGTACGAAAAGAACCGGCAGAAGAAAAGCTATTGTGTTTATTTTCTGTGGGCAGCTACCACATAATGATGTGGTAATACTTTTCATGGAAATCAATCACACAATATACATATTACAGCCTAGAATATGCCATCTACTCTAACCTATACTATGCTTCAGCTCTCAGGATCTTTGTGCTAAGCAGCTCAAGTGTTACACATTACAAACATGCTGCACCTCTCAGGTGGATGTATTTCTGGGGTGCTACAAACTCAGTTAGAGTGCAACATTAATTTCATACAGAAACCTCTGGAAGTGAGAGCTCAGTCTGTGTTTAGGCTTTGTGCAGATCGTAGTGAGAGGGTATAGAGAGAATCTACGTGTTTTACACAAACAGATTTGGCACACCTATAGCTCCTACACTCTGGAAGTGCAATTAAACTACCTGTCTACCACCAGCAGTAAAACCAACAGTTTTAAGAGGAGGGGTGTAGATGGAACCTCAGCTATCTTTCTTGTGGTTTTTAAGACAGAGGAAAAAACTCTAGGAAAAACAAGAGAGAGCACCTCTGTCACGTATTGTGCAAAGCTGTCCTGTCAGCCACACGGTGCACTAGAAGGCATCACTGCATCCTGCGTCTCCTACAGTATAAACAGAAAGTCTGACAGAAAAAGCTTTCACTTTACTCTCACACAAAGTAAGAGATCTGTCTGGGCTAGGCAACCAAGGTGAAGCAAAATGCTTCCCCTTTCCTTATCTACTGCTATGGATGCATAAAAAGTGTATTGCACATCCAAACAGGAGGAGGGAAAGAGAAGCTTCTTATCTTTATTAAACTCTCAAACTTTGCCACCAAGTTTCCAAATTCAAAATATTATTTTCTTCTTCCTCATCTGTCTCAACCCAGACCACCAGCTAATTCATATCTGAGTCCTGCAGTGAGCTCAGTTGGGCTGGCACAGCCTCTGGCAGCAGCTGAACTCCAGACAGATTCAGCATCCCACCTGCAGGGACTCTGGAAGGGTTAGGACTCTGGCAACTGATCCAGAAATCTAAGTGGCTATGAAAATGCTCACAGAAGCATTAAAATAAATTTTTCTTTGTGTTATTAATTATTCTTTCCCTCCAACTGTATTGTTTATATCAACCATTTCTGAAATTACTGTTCCGGAAGCAAATGCACTTGCATTCTCACAGACTGGTTTTTTGAATTGATGATCTTTCTAAAATCACAGAATTACAGAATCTTAGAATGGTTTGAGTTAGAAGAACCTTAAAGATCGTCTAGTTCCAACCCTCCTGCCATGGCCAGGAACACCTTCCACTATACCAGGTTGTTCAGGGTCACCATCCAATGTGGCCTTGGACACTTCCAGGGATGAGACATTCACAACTTCACTGGGCAACCTCTTTCAGTGCCTTACTACCCCTATAGCAAAGAATTTATTCCTAATATCTAATCTAAACCTGCCCTCTTTCAGTTTAAAGCCATCCCTCCTTGTCCTATCACTACAGGCCCTTGTAGAAAGTCCCTTTCCAGCCCTTTTGTAGTCCTTCTATAGGTATTGGAAAGTGCTATAAGGTTTCCCCAGAGCCTTCTCTTCTCCAGGCTGAACAACCCCAATG
This sequence comes from Melanocharis versteri, assembly GCA_013397845.1. Taxonomy (NCBI): domain Eukaryota; kingdom Metazoa; phylum Chordata; class Aves; order Passeriformes; family Melanocharitidae; genus Melanocharis; species Melanocharis versteri. The sequence continues at coordinate 2,039,825 of VZTG01001346.1, read as the reverse complement.
TTCTCATCCTGTTTTCATAGGAGAGGTACTTTTCAACACCTTAAAAAAAAATGGAAGAAGCGGTGGAGAGGTATTTATTATCTAATATCCTTCCTAATAACCACAGTAACCTGAATCTTCTAGAGAAAATTAGCATTTATCTCTTCCCTGATGTAAATCATTCTAGCCCACTTTCCCAATTTGCCTGATGGTGAAGTATTGCTAAGCAACACACTTGCAGGTCAGCTGCCACATCATGACTATGCCTATGTCAATTTTTTTAAGGCCCAAGGCCCACACTATCTCTTTTTCAAAGATTATGTTGCCATTTAAGAGCATTTAAAACTACTTAGCTAATCTTCCTACTGTAATACTAGCTCTTGCTTAGTCTAAAGCTGCGTTGCTATGGCTGAATATTGCTTGGAGTATCTAAATATTTGGAAGTAAAACCAGCCATTTTCTTCGGTGGTATAATGAAGTATGGTATAAGATCAAGCCTGAATTTAATTATAAGTTGTCCTTTCTCTTACTCTGCTTGCCTTCCCTGTTTTTCATGCCAACAGCAACTGTTTAATTTGACTTGAAGGAAAGCTAAACAGTTAGCCTCAAGTAGCAGATGAATCATTCTAATATCTGACAACTTTTCCAAATAAAGGCCTCTCGCTCCAGGACCAAATGTCAGACTCCATCACTTAACAAGCTTATCTGAGCCCATTTGGTGAGCTACAGTGTGACATGCCCACACTGAAAAGCTAATGGTGGGACTTTCAGAGTGATGCCAAACTGCTGAGTAGTACAGTGATATTGCTGATTTCCAGACGAAGTTCAGCACATAGCCTGTGCCTGAGCAAGCGCTGGAAAGTAACAAGTATAGGACATACTGCAAAAGTTCAAAATGCAACCCCCGAAAGTGTAAGGTGCTCCTCAGTGGGCCATCACTGGTGCTGGGGCATCTCCTGCTCTTGCTCTGCTCAGGTGCTGCAGAGGTGCCTTTCCTGTGGGAAGCCCTGGCATTGCCCTTACGGTTTCATCCAGACACTCACCTACTTCAAAGTGCCAACTAAATATAGGTTTTCATAAAAGTAAGCACTTGGATACAGCACAGAGACTTATCTAATGCTAAGTATCTTATTAAATTGTCAACTTCCTTGCAAGCAGCACTCAGAGTAGCGAGAACAAGCATGGGAGATAAAATTCTCTAGCGACCTATGCTGGTAAACCAAGACTTCCAGAGCCAAGCGCTCAGGGCCGTGAGTGCAAGCAATGCTTGGCTTGCACCCAAGCCCCAGGAGCCCAGGGAAGCCCAGGCAGAGCATGGAGCAGGCGCCTCTCTACGTCCTAGTGGCAGGTTTGCTGGGCAGCATCTCCCTCTGGAGGCTCTCCCCAGATCCTGCTCCCTGTCACCAGCACCAGATGGGCAGGACGGTCCACCCCAAACCACTATCTGAATGGGAGGCTTGGGCAAACCTGACTTCTCCTAGCGCATTTTAACAGATGTCTGGCTCAAAACAGTATCTTCAGACTAAAAGAGCATTCTGTAAAATTAGTATTTTAGGAATTGTTTTTCTAATCTGTTACCGAGTCTGTGAGCCTTTCAGGATGGTAAAATGCCACTTTCTTCTCCAATCCTGATCATTAGACAGATACTTTTCCTAAAAGTATGGGGAGGGTAATGAAATCAGATGAAATTAGAAAGTCAAAGTTGATGATTCTAAGAACAGAATCTAATCAAATATAAACATGACAGTTGTCATCACCGCTACAGTATTTACAGCAATTTTCCTGTTAAATTATCCATGTGTTTTCACCAACACAGAGGTTAGTCATTCAAGCCATTTTAATTATATTTTTATATTGCTGTCTCATTTTTATTTGTTTCGGTTTCTTGTTTTTGTTTGATCTTTGATAAGATCTATACATACCGAGATTTCTCATACTGCTCTAAAGCTACATTTGGATTACCACAGCCTTCAAAAACTTGAAGATGACCCTAAGAAAATTGAAAAGATGGAACCAGAGCTTTCACAGAGATCCAGTGACTCCAGTAAACCTCCACAGAGCCCCAGGATCTCCTTCATCACAGGGGCAGCAATATGCTCCCTGATTTTTTTTTTTTTTATGGAAACCATAGAGCACTCACATGCATTCCGCATGATAAAGACTGAAAGTGAAAAATTTCTATCCAGCTTCTAAAATGTCAAGCAAAATGTCAGGTAGCACTGTAATAAAAAAGGAAAACCTAACACGAAACAGGAGTACTCTGATTAGCACATTTCTTTCTAATGAATGTCACACATTCAGCAAAACCACTGGGCTTCAGAAATAATGAAGTAGTGACTGGATAAAAAAAATCACAGCAGTTCACCAGTAACTCCCAGAAAAGCTTCTTTATGAAGTGAATCTTTCTTTGGATACTTCTGTAATTGGACACATCTTAGGATCAAATTCTCTCGTCAAAGGGTACATATTAAGACCTCACTAGAGTCAATGAGACCTTTATGGATCTAAGAAGAAAAGTTGGCATTCATTGGTGCTCCTCTAGGGAGAATAAAATAAACTAAATTTTAATTAATATTGTTCAGCTGATGGACAATGACAGACCTTTCTAGAGATGGTGATCCAAGGTAATTAAATTAGATGATGGAGACCTCTTTTCCTGCCACTCAAAACAGAAGATCCAAGGAAGAGTGGCCATCCTAAAAATAATTATTTCTGAATCCCATAAAATTGATCCATTGGAATAGACCCCTGAACATTACAGGAAATGAACCTGAACTAAATCCTGCACAGCAAAATTTGTCTTGCAAATGGGGAAAGTGAAATTTGCAAAACACATCCTTGATTTTTTAATCAATTATTATTACCACCCTGTAACCCAAATCAGGGAAACACAAGATCAAGGATGCTTCTGGCCAAAGGAATCTGTAGTCAAAGCAGACCACTCATGAGATATGAAATAAACTATGCCTTGCAATTTTTTTTTCAGCTATCTCATTGCAAATGTTCCTGTCGAACTCCTAACACCTGCCACCTTTAACGCAGTCCTCCAGTGAGCTGTTTATCAATGTTAGCATAAGTGTTTACTGTACCAAAACCAGTCTTCTCCTTTTCAACACAGTGCTTTGAGAGACACAGTGTAGAATGTTTTATTACACTCTAGACATGCTGGTACACAAGCTGCCCAAATGTCATAACGAGTCAGAGTTTACAGGTGCAGTTTCTGGACTCTACCAATGATTGCTTCATACAGATGAAAATCCTACAAAATATGGGAAAAATCACTTTTGTGGATTCAATCCTAAGCAACATTTTGGAGTAAGCTTGGAGGTAGAGGCTGAAGCACTTAAAGTTGGAGCTTCTGGAAAATTCTGTAGCTCCCAAAAGACATCTGTATTTTTCTGGCACCTGTGTGTGACAAGTATAACTAGTAAATGACAGGCGGAGCACATCAGGAGAGCTTCTAGGCTGCACTCTGTGCTGCTCAGAGAAAACCTCTCACACTCGCTGGGAGATTTGTGTGTGATGTGATCCAAGGTCTGCAAAATGGCAATAAGCAGCAGTCTGATTTTAAATACATGCTCTTGATCCTAATCAAAACACTAATGCAGATGCTTTCCATTAATCCCATGGATTGGCAAAGTCCTTCTATTACAGGTTTGCAATGATGTTGCTGTGTCATGGTGCTCATTCTTCACACATTTTACCTTCAGTAAATGAAATAAAATTAAGACTTAAAAAAAATATTGCTTGAAAGCGGGAAACAAAATTATGAATACCCTGAAAGTGCAATTTAGCTTTCTGGGCTTTTGGCTTGAAGAAGGTTTTTCCTAAAATAAGCAAAGCAGGAACCTTTGCAACTGAACTCAAGCATTGCACAGACCTTGGGAAAGACTGTGTCAGTAAGGATTTACCACCTGTAGATAAACAGAGATGGGGAAGGGAAGAGAAAGAGAAAGGAAGCCAAGCCCAGCCAAGCCAAGGGAATGGAAGGCAAAGCAAGGCAAGGCAAGGCAAGGCCAGAGACAGCATATCATGAATTCTGTGACGTTTGTTATCTCAACACGTTTGGTATCATAAAGCTGCCAAGTGCAAGATAACTTTCACAGATGTGTCAGGCAGCTGTGTCACAAGCCCTGCCTCCTCATGTCTAGTGCTACGGACTCAGCTGGGCTGCAGCCAGAGCTCCTTCTTCTGTCTCCTTAGAGACTGCTGGAGGAAGGTAGGTATGTTGATAAAGCCATATAATCTCAAAATTCACTAGGGCCAAACGTAGATCTGATCAGGGAGAGAAAGGGGCTCAGTAGTATCCATTTCCTGGTGTCCTAGCATTCCAGCATGCTCTTATGGTGCACTCTGAATCTCTCCAGGTTTGCTGCCTCCTTGAAACAGCTCTCTCTGTGCGATGTTCTTTTGCCTCCGCAACAGTCTTCTCCATTTCTTCCACGCAACTTCCCTGCTCCCAGACTCTAATACAGCAGTGGGTACCCTACTGTATCACTTTTTCAGCTGTTATTAACTAGGTGGTGGAAATACCAACTGAAAATATTTGAGTGGTTATTTTTAATGGCAACAAATGAGTTGTCATAGACAAGTACAGAAATAAAAGTTGTTTAACTTTTATTAAACTTTTATTAAAATTAACTTTTATTATCCCCAGATTATTCATTACCTCTTCACATTAAAAGCTATAAACCTAGATCATGTAATTGAGAGTCCAGTAATTTCCAAAAAACTGGTGTAAGAGAATGCATGCAATGTACAAACATAGGGATTTTCCATGTCATATGCTTCTGTATGTTTCCACCTACATTTTTGTACAAATAGTGAATGCTTAAGAGGCTCATTTCCCCATAAAATGCAAAAATGAAAGTGCTTTCTGTAAAAATGCATACAGACAAGTTTAGTCAGGAGGTAATTCTAGTTTAGGATGGATTAATTTGTTCATTATTATTCTTTACAAGCTTCACAGGAAACCCGACAGATAAAAACTGTTCCAAGATCTGTATTTTCACTGTCAGTGATGCTTGTGCAAAAGCAAAAAAAAAAAAAATCTTGGCAAGACAGTAAGACACCACCATAAGCTCAAGGCTATTCCTTTTCTACGCAGATTTCAGTGTGAAAATGGCAGGAAAACCAAAATAATTTTCAAGCTGCTAGAGGGTACTGTCAACTGTGAAAAATAGAAAGACAACTATAAACATAATTATTCAAGTACACCCTCTTAACTAACAGGCAGATTTTGAAGGGCTAGCACAGAATGTTTTAAAAGTGTTTTTTTCCTGATAAGCAAGACAGATAAACAATTATGGTGGTTTCCTCCTTTGCAAAATACCTTATAAAAGAGATATTAACCAGATTGAATTGGTTCCCAGCAGAATGCATGTGGAGGGCAAGACCTGATGCAATTTTTAACTCCATTTCTTCAGCCTCCCTGTTAGATGTTTTGTGTAGCATCTGAACAAATCTGCTTGGGATCAAACTAACTATCAATTAAGACTTCACTGGAAAATCTGCAGGACTGAAGAATGAATCCTTAGGCATTCAAATGAAGAGGTCATATTTGAAGTATTTATCCTTTTGTAATGTGAAAGAGAAGATTCCCAAAGGACCACTTGTGTGCTGTCACTGGTCTGTGAGCCACGTCAAAAGATGCATGGAAGAAAAAGGTACCCATTGCTGTCGTGGCACCTGTTACTGTAGCTGCTGCTCTTCCAGGTACATGGCAAAAGAGGGCAGTGGAGCACTGCACATTTCAACAGATTAAACTAATGATCCCTGAGGATCTTTTCTCTACATTTCTTTGCTGCAAAAATTATTACAATACCTAAAAAAGCAATCATGTTGTATTAATAATAACCAGAGAGTTTAAACAGAACATCTCTTTTGCTTTCACTGAAAATGGCATTTCTCTCCTAGCGAGCCTTGTAATCGATTGATTGAAACTTCATTACTTCCAAATCTCCAGTCACAGGAGGTATTGCATTTTCACCCACTAATAAGATTCTCCATGTTGGTTTCTTTCGCATTACCTCCTTCACACGCTCCCCAGGGAAGTTTGCATTCCTGCTTATAACACACCTCTCCAAGTTTAAAAGAGCCAACAGTAGTTTAGGTGTCACCATATGGAATGGGTTTTGTTTCCTTTTCTGTGTCACTAACAAGAAACTGTTGGTTTTAGCCAATATACCATGGCCAGTCACTGCTTATGTTGGGTTCTTTCTTAATTTATTGGGCAGTTCTACCTTCTGAATCCTTCCTAAGTGTTTCTAGACTTTGTCTGTACTACATCCATTTCCAAATGTGTTCGTTCACACGACTTTAAACATTCAGCAACATCTTTTGTTGTTCCCATATTTAACAAAAGAGCTTGAAGGTCAAAGGTATCTTCAAACATTTCTAGTTTTACACTGTAATAAAATAAAATCTGAAGTTTGGAGTCGCTTTGGTTTTTCAACTGGAGTTTAGGACGATGTTTCCTTTTGCTGAAAGTAGCGGTTCCCACTTCAGTGTAAGCTGACATATTATATATGTTGTTAAAAAATAATGACATATTATTTACGAGGAATGGTCACAGTAAAGAACCCTGCCCTCTCTACCAAACAACCCTCTTTCATCTTGTCAAAAACAGCTTTTAGTCTTTCTTTAAAATGGCAAAGGTTTACAGTGTCAATATACTCCTCAGGATGGCAGTGCTCTAACCAGATTTATTAGCAAAGCTCTTACTTTACCATTATAAGCCAAAGTCTGGTACTCAAATGTCATTCATTTCAAAATTTCATGTTTTATTTAATGGCTATAACATGTCAGCACTGTCTCCAATGGTCCTTTGATGCAAAAAGACAAGGGGATGTGACGACATAAACTTTGATGTGCCAGATCCGACCCGAAGTTTGAATTATTTATAAATGTTCGGAAAATTACATAAAATGATAGTGTATGATATGCAATCCATTACCACTACATTCTCAGATCAAAACACAGTAATCACCAACATCATTATCTTATTCCAGAGCAGTTTCAAGGGCAGCTCACTGGACTGGGATACAGAGAGTTGGTTTGTAAGCCCAGTTCTTCCACGGTCCAGGCAGCAAATTCAAGGAAGTGCCCTCAGCCTCCTCAGCTTCAGTTTCCTCTCCTTTAAAGCAGGGGGACTAACACCCATCTTTTCTGTAAAGTGTTTGGACATCATGGTGTACATAGTTTTTGTATTTACAGTATAGAGGCTGGATATTATTTCTGTTATTACAGTTTTTGTTCTATTTTTACAGGGATATTGTCTTATTCCTACTACTAGAGTTTTCTGCCTCCAGGGTGCTGGGTCTTGAGCAAACACAAATGCAGGCTGGTCAAAATCGACTGCTGTTTACATTTGAAAAATATTTTAGAAGTGTAAGACCATCCTTTCCACACCAGCGCACTTAAACTTACAGAAAAATCAATAATTTCCTCTACGATTGACTAAACCTTTTCCAGTAGGTCTTGCACAATTAAAAAGGCATAAACCACCCTCAAATATAATAGAAAAAGCTTGCAGTAGAGCTAACTGTGCAAAAGTGCAAGTTTGTTGGGTTTTTGTTGTTGGGTTTTTTTGGGTGTTTTGTGGTTTTTTTTTTGTGAGACATTTACAGAAATATTTTTATGCTTTGGTTAACTCCTTGAGACAGAAAACCTTTCCTAATGGAAGAAATATTGTTTACTCTTTACTTTTATTTATTCACTTTGTCCTTAAATAAGTAATAAGCAATATAATATTTCAGTGATGTACCTAACAAGCAATCTAAAACTAACTCTTCCTTTCTCCTCTCCTTAATTATTCCTAATTTCTTTAATATAATTTTCTGTACACGTCTTTAGACTGCTTTTTAATAGAAAACTATACATTAAGATTTTATCATTTGCATTTTATATCAAATTATAAAATTTATATAGAGAGATAGATAGATAGACAGACAGATAGACACACATTCAAAAAACTAAGAGCTGAGCAAGTCAGGTGAAAATCAAGTGACTTTCCAAATCTCAGTGTTGGTTATAACACCACAGAGTTTCTATGGTGCTTCACCACCAAAATAAGGGCATTCCACATATCAAAGCTGAGGATTCTCTTGAAAAAGAGAATCCTTTACCCAAGGTGCTGAGTAGGAAAGGAGACAGGCATGGGTGAACCACCATCTTGACCAGAGATAAACCCCATTCAGAAAGTTAATTCTGAAGTGCCTTTAATTTGCAAATTTCCATTCTCACTCCTGTTGGCGTAAGTGTAATGAAAAGCCATAGAAACGTCACACTGTCACGAGTTCCAGGAGCTGCTTCTGCAAACCAAGTGGTTTCGCCCTTCATTTCTGAGGCACTGACCCCACTCATAAACTCTGTAATAAAGTGTAATAAACTGTGACCTAAAGTTAAGCAAAACAAGGAAATCAGATGTGTTTGGTGGTAATAGGCAAATGCTTTCAATTCAAGCATTGCTGGTAATAAATGTGTGCACATATGTGCGTTTGCGTAACATCTCTTTAAACTCACGATAACAAATCCTCTTGGTGCAAACTTTAATGTAACAGATATTACACATTATGTTTTCAAAAACAGAACCATTATGATTGGTAAAAAAAGAAACCAGCAAAATGCAGGTAAATAATAAGATTCACATGTGGATTTAAATTTTTAAAAAATTAATTTTTTACACACAGGAAAAAACAAAATCACGCTTTCCTTAGCAAGGACCATTATTCAAAGGACAAATTATTCTGGGCCACAAGTACCATCTGCTACTATTACAGCAAGGGAAAGAAAAATGTAGTCACTTTCTGCTTTGAAAATGCTTATTCTCCTCTCTTGTGACACTCAGAGGTGATGATAATTTTGCATTTTTCAGTCTGTCCCCTATCAGGGCACAAAACCTGCTGCCTACATGTGAGAAAGGAAATCCAGCATAGGTTTCCAGCAGAACAGCTCTGGTGGGAGGAGGCTGAGGCAGGTAGGTGGCTATAGGGCTGCATGCTAGGATAGAAAACCATGAAGAGATTGTGCTGGAACTGAACTCAAGCAGTAGACACCATCCAGACAGTTACAAGAGCAACATTACACTCTTACAACGTAAGAGTTCTGAAACTACCTACTAACTGAAATGGTAAGAGAAAAATAAATGGATTTCACAGTTTGGGCAACTGCTCTACTCACACAAATATAGGTCAAAAAGAAATGAAGTTACAGTTCCAGTGCAGGAATCACACAACTGTAAAAGAAAGGTTATTCACGAGCTTAATTCAAACAACAGCCCTCTTAAAAATGGCAAATTAAGAAATGCATTTTACTACACAGACCAAAATGTTATTTAATAAAACATCCAACAAACAGACTGCTACATGCCCATGCTGGGTCACAACATCAGGTTGTTTGATAAGGCACATCACTCTAAACGTCGTATTGGGCATCTGAGCTTGTTTTCAAGACTGCATCAAGGAGTGACTGCCACAATACAGCATGTCCTGACATCACAGCTCTGCAGTTCCACTCCTCGCCAGACACTGGAGAGCCTCTGTCAGAGTAGACTCTTCTGTCTTCAAAGTGCCACTCCACATGAGAAATGCAGCTGGGGTTTGCCACTCCCCAGAGGATTTACTTGACGTCCGTCCATCCATCCATCCATCCATCCATCCATCCATCCTCTACTGCATATTAATCTTTTCTTCCAGCTGCTAGCAAGTTATCCTGTGAAACTTTTCCCACTCCACAAAGCACAGCTACCACTGGTACATCCCATCCAGGATGCTGCCTTTCAGTACATTACACATTACACATTAATAAATGTTACTAGTTTTAAATTCTGTGTGTTACGCCAATCACTGCCAAATCCGCTCAAAAGAGGGTACTTGGCTACACAGGCTGAAGAGCGACAAAGGTGGCTGGATGTCACCCCAGCTGCATGACTTACATGGTTGCTACTTTCTGCAGCCTGAAGAAGGACTCCAACTGTTTATTAACGCATATATGTATCCCCAGAACCAAAGCCTGTGCTAACAGAAATTGGCACCACTCCACTGAAGTCAGCTGAATGTTTGTAACAAATGAACAGCTCCTCCACAGCAAGCAAAACTCTGCCTTCCTTTATGTATCATCCCACATGCCCATAGGATTTTGCCTTCGTGATTAAAAGAGAATGACTCACAATAGTGGCTGCAGTGCCTTCCAAGCCAGTCCCAGCTTCGTCTGTTGTGCTCTACCTTCCTTCCAGCTGACCTTGTTTGTGTGGCCAAAAGTAAGAGAAGAAACCCTTGGCTGATAATAAAGGTAATACTATTTCATAATACTATCCCATGTTTACCCTTGGAATTCACAGCACTTCCAACATGCAAACTCAAACTAAATGAATTTGGTGTCAATGTCTTGTTCCTGGGACAGGAACAGTCAAAACATTCAATTCCTAAAGGCAGCAGGTTCATAGAAGTCTGGAATAAACACATTACATATACTATCTATTCGCCTGAATACTGTGTAAAATTTTAAAAAGGGAATTGTCATGTGAATTTAATAGACAATACAGGACCTTACTGCTTCATACATAATTTAGTTTTAGAACTAAGAGAGCTTTCATGAACTCAAGCAAAAAGCAAATTTTCTCTTCCACTTTTAATTTAAAATCTCTCCAGGCTTGTAAGCCCACATGAGAGAAAAAATTAACGTCACTTCAGAATTCTCAAAAATAGCAGTTTATGCATTCAAATATGTAAGTTTTTTCCTAGGCTCAAAATGTTTTCATCATTTTTGATATATCTCCAAGTAAAAAAACCCAACTGAGGTATAGAAATGTGGCTTTTCATGTGTTTAATAAGGTGGGGGGTGGCAGTGAGCCTGTATACTAACATGAGAGAATCACTGTTTAAACCCCTGACAACAGATGCTCTTCAGCTCTCATTTATCTCAGATTTGCACTGAAAATAATCACTCTTGATAGCTCCATCTTGTAAATTTGGATTACACTTAGGTGTATAAGGAAATGTCAGAATAAAGGGGATCCAGTATCACCTTGTGCAGCTTCCCTGCTCTCCCCCGAGTCTGCCCACACCCAGACAGGCAGGCGGGTATCGCAGCGCAACTCTGAGTGCTGAGGAGAAGGCTTTTTCTGCCTGGGAAGAAAACGTACAATGGCCTTTTGCACAAAGTGCCTTTTTCTCTAGTTAGTAACCTGCTCTCCACCTAAATACAAGCTGTGAGTAGCACATGTATGAGATGACAGGTTTGGAGTTGAAGCATGCCATTCCCACGAGATTGCTTTTTTCTTCAAAGCCGCAGTTCACATTTAAGCCAGGCAGTACCTGAAAATCCTACTGTACCAACTACCCGTATGGGCATGACAGTTAACGTGACAGCCTTGTACAGCTGAAGACAAACACAAAGATAAAAATCGGACCAGATTACAGAAAAAAATTATACTGCACAAAAGCATGCCCAGCATGATTATATTATAGTCAGAGCAATGTAAGCGAATTAATTTCCAGTTTCTAGAAATGTGCTGGAGTCCCCACAGAGGTATAAGAACTAAACAGGCTGTAAGTATATTGCCATTTTTGTCTTCAACCTTCAGGCTACTACGATCTGTGAAGGCTTCATCCTCCACATATAAGCACAGTGATCATTCCACTCTAGTGGTGCACTGCCACGTACCACTTCAGTTCCACACCTCACCACACCCAGGAGTATTGTGTAGGAACTGTAGATGTAAAATGTAAGGGTGATTAGGACTACTGGGAACAGGTTCCCCCTCAGTCCCAGTCCCAGTTCTGTGCCTCTATCCCTCTGGTTTACCTGTCTAGCACACATTAAGAGTTAAGGAAAGAGTGCACGACAACAAGCCAGCCAGTGCTCATTCCCATAGAAGACTCTCAAGAATACATGCCTGATGGGATCATACGATCCTAGGATAGTTCAAGTTGGAAGGTACCTAAGAAGGTCTCAGAAAGCAGGGCCAGCTTTGAGGTAAGCCATGTTGCTCAAGAGGTCTTAAAAACCTCCAAGGATGATGACGACTCAACTCCAGCTCTGGAGGCTTCAGCACAGAAAAGACATGGACCTTTTGGAGCAGATTCAGAGGAGGGACACAGGAATGACCAGGGGAACACATCACCTCTGCTGTAACAGACCGAGAGATGGGCTTTTCAGCCTGCAGAAGAGAAGGCTCTAGGAAGAGTTTAAAGCAGTTTTCCAGTTCCTAAAGGAGGCTACAAGAAAGCTGGAAAGGGACATTTTACAAGGGCATGCAGTGACAGGAAAAGGGGGAATGGCTTCAAACCAAAAGAGGTTTGGATTTAGAAAGGTTTAGATTAGATTTTAGGAATAAATTCTCTACTGTGAGGATGGTGAAAAGACTGCAATTGCTCGTCCAGAGAAATTGTGGATACTCCGTTCCTTGAAGTATTCAAGGCCAGGCTGGATGGGGCTTTGTGCAATCTCATCTAGTGGAAGGAGCTTTGAACACATTCAAACACAAAAAGGAAGCCTCCAGAAGAAGCATGGACATGTGCACACCGCCGACTCATGTACCTAACAAGAAAGTTACAGAGCTCCTCAGTCTTCTCCATGTCCTGGGAAACCATCATCTGGAGAGGAGCCACGTTTTCCTTAGTCTCCCTTTTATTACCCACATAACTATAGAAGGCTTTTTTTTTTTGCTGCCCTTGATGTGCCCATCCAGATTTAATTCTCTCAGGACTTTACCTTACCCAGCATGATTCCTGGCTGCTTGGACAATCTCACTGTATTCCTTTCAAGATATCTATCCTTGCTTCCATCCTCTGTACGCTTCCTTTTTGTGTCTGAGTTTGTCCAGGAGCTCCTTGTTCATCCACATAGGCCGCCTGGCATTTTTGCTGGACTTCTTTTTTGGGATGCATTGCTCTTGGTCTTGGAAGAGGCAATCCTTGAGTATCAACCAGTGTTCTTGGGCCCCTCTTCCTTCCAGGGCTTTATCCCACAGTAGTCTACCAAGCAAATCTCTGAGGAGGCCAAGGTCAGCTCTCCCAATGAGCAGGGTAGCGAGCTTGCCGTGCGCCCTCCTCACTGACCTAAGGATCTTAAACTTCACTGTTTCATGGTCACTGCAGCCAAGCTGAATTATGCTGTATCAGTCACTAGAAACATATACTGATGTCTTTCTGTGTGCTCAGAGTCTTCCTTTTATCTTCACTGATACCAAGACTTCATTAAACTCCCACTCAGTTATCGTCCCTATTAAGCGTGTCAGAATGGTGTTGCAGTAGAAAATAAAAACAAGTCATTAGAATAGAGATTGGCTGTAAACTCATTTTTAAGCCCATTTATATACGCATATCTCACAAAGGAGGTGATGATAGTATGTTCCAGAGTGCATTAATCATAAGAGCTATATAAGAAACATGCACTGCAGGTTACCTAACTATGTCATATACAGTGCCCATGAAGAGCACAACTTAATGAAGACCTCGTTTAATTTTTGCCGTAGGTATCACGATGACTTTGTTGGGTCACACACACGGCACACACAACCCACCACTGGAATGGATACTGAATAGCAAATAAAATTTTCTCCATGAGTTCAGGTTTACCCCAATATGCAATAAATACAGAAGAGGCTATTCAAAAGGCACTTTTTTTCCCCCAGCCCTTGGTAAACACATCACTGTATTTCATGCAGACCAAAACATTTTCTTACTCAGGTGTTACATAAAATACCATAATACCCAAAAAGCATCATAATCCTGCAGCAGGTTTCACTGTGCATAAGTTTTAACACTCATAACTTCAGGAGGATTCTTTCATCCTCTGCACTTAAAAACATAAATACAGAAGATGTATTACCTCAAAGAGTTGTACATTTGTACTTTTGCAAGAAGATGTTGGCTATCACTGGTTTGAGACAAAATATTACAGTTCTGCTATCTTCTCTCTGAGATGCTCTTTTCTCACATATATTTCTTGGTCATAATAGGTTAATTACCTAATAGGATTTTTCCCTGGTAAGTAGTGACTTTGTCTCTTTCAGGTCAATGGAAAACACAAGACATAAAATCTATTTGTTACTAATGTATTTCTTCCAGCCCATATAACCTGATTATTTTTTCCAAAGTGAATGGAGCATTAGCATTTTCTTTATAAAATGCTTTGTTTATAACCCCAATATTCAATATCACTCATGTTTGATCACTGAGTCCTCAAGAAAGTATCTGCAACACTATCTGGTTTTCAAGTGAATTCCTATTGGACATTAATACAGTTAGGTTTCAAGGAAAAGGGAAAAAAATCATCCATGTAAAGATTCGCAGCTTGCTCTGGAGTTGCAAATTTCTAATTCGATCACATAGACTGTACAAATGTATATTCACATACATACACATATGTATGTATGTATACTTATATGTACATACAGTTTCTGTACAGAAAAGCGGCAATTTTTGTGCTCTGAGCTTCTCATTTTACTTTGCATTAGCAGCACATTTTAAAATTTGAACACTCTGGGGTCTCTCTTCTTCTGTCTTGATATAACACTCTTCTTTATTTTCCCATTCTTTTGTCTTTCTTAATCAGTCACAAGCAATGTTTTCCACATCTTTTTCACGACTATAATCCACATTCAAACTACGTTCTACAATGAAACTCTGAATGTCACCTTATTGGTATCCTTTACATATGATTTAATGACTTGTGAAAACATCAGTAAATAACTTTAGTATTCTGAAATAATATATCAAAACATTCAAGATACGAATGTAATTCTCAACAGCAAACAGTGTTATGAGCCCTTCCAAGCTAAAGCTCAAATTTTCTCACTTAGGCAAAATTTTAAAGTTATCAGAATGCCTCTAACAAGAGCAGATGCTGCTGTCTGACTACATGAACCGTACTAGCAGTGCATATTAAAAGTAACCTGTACATTTTTTTTAAAGCTATTTAATAGATATTAGGATATTTCGTCCAAAAAACTAGCTTAATGTAGAACAACAAATAAGCAAGTGTGTGCTGCTTTCCAATACACTCATCATTTGGTCAGCCCACTTCAGGAAAATCAATCCGTGCAGTTTGTCTACAAACCGCATTACGCACTAAGTCACAGTTCAGAGGACTAATGCTTAGAAGGAAAAGGAGAAAACACTCATGCATCAAAGAAAAACTGGGGGAAAAGTCATCTGTTGGGAAACAGCAGCAGAACTTTCCCGTGTGTCTGGATGTCCAATTACAGCCCTGACGCGGTGCCACGCAGCAGGGAGGGAGCAGCCAGGCAGGCATCTAACAGCACATCCATACCCGGAGCAGAGCCGGATCTTTAGGGGAAGAGCAAATATGCCTATTTTCCATAGCTCCCTCACACCACCTTTTCAGTAACTCCTTACACACAGTCTGTATCAACATTACCAATGCAAGGCTGTTATTCTAGCGAAGCAAGAAGCAAGATATGGCCTGCTCACGCTGCAGGTTTAATGCACTTGTTACAGTGACACTGTATTCCCTAATACTGCCCCCAAATTTGTCATTTAAAGGGCCCTGCCAGTTTCAAGTGCTAGAATCGTGGCATCAATTGTACAATCAATTCCAACAATCCCACCTCTGAGCTGTTTATAAACACACAAATCGGGCCAAGTGCTTGTCACATTACCAATAATCTAAGGCTCACAGATTATAAAACTGCGAGGAACAACCACAAAATCATCACCTTGCGAACAGACAGTAGAAAATCAGTCCTAGACTGGGCCCTTCAACAAATGGGGCTGGAGCTGCGTAGCAGATCTACGTGTCCTGCCTTACAGCAGCCTGAAGGCTCTCTGCTTTACACTCACCTGGAGGGGAAAAAGTACAGCTGAGCACTCGTATGACACAAGGACATCTCGAGGATGCAGCACTGTCCATCCTTGGACCTCGGCTAACCTCTCATCTCTTCAGAGACCCTCCTATGCTGGAATCATCTTCAATGCTCATTTTAAGCCTGTTTTAGGGAAATGGTATAAGATGCACAGAGGGCATACCATGAAGACACTGATTCTTATTAATCCATTTTATAAGGAAGAAAATAGAAAACAAGCAAATCTGTGATGTTCATCACCCAGTTACTCTTCTTACATGCCACTTACAGAAAATATTTAATAAATCTTCACGGAATTTGCCTGACTAGGAATTGAGTAAAGAATGACTTACCCAGAAACATACTGCATGTTTAAGTCTGATGTGACAAGATTCCTGGGACCATGCTATAGCATGCTACCTTGCAGTAGGAATTAATCCATAAAATTCATTACACTTCTGCTGATGAAGCAGTGGTAACTTCACAGTCTCTTTTCACATAAAAAAGGCAAAGACTTGAAATATCATTTAACACAATTTTTGAGCAGCCTATTAAATAGCTTTTGGACAAAAAACATACTTTTAGGCCATGAAAATACTAATTTTTGCAATATGGTAAAAAATTTCTCTTGGCTCAAGCAGAAACATGATAACATGTCTTTGCCTTAAACAAAAGCAGTACTCACAGTGTTACAACCTGTCTTATTGCAAAAAATACTTACAGGTGATATATATCTACCTGATGCACTGCATCTCAGTCGCAGGTGATATTTCAGAGTTCATCCTTGAGACACTACCATACATTATGAGAGAGCAAGCTGGTGAAAATTGTTGAGTTGGGGCATGAGCACAAACACCAAAGAGAAATAAAATCATCACCAAACTTCTGAGCAAACAAGTAAATAATTACAAAAATACGGTCTCTAGGTATTCCACAGTAATCGATTCTACCCTTTTTACTGTTTTAATATCTCTCTCAACTTTAGTAACATCATGCTGGTACAAATTCACATGCTAATCTGCCGATATATTTCTGACTCCGTCAAAACCAACTGCAAAATTCCACACGGAGCTGAGCAAGGCCGGGATATCACTCCCTTCTATCAGGCATTGCAGGAATAGGAAAAGGTGCGTTTCAGATCTTTAGGGTTCTGCGTTTGCTAATACACAATAATGAACACACGCTGTATCGAACCAAAGCCAACACATCTGTGACTACAACTACAAATCAAATTCAATACTGCTAATCATTGCTCCACTTATTTTTCAGTTCTGTCAGGCTGGAAAATACCCATTTGACTGTACACAAATCTTATATGTATATTTATATATGTTCACTTTACTTAGAATAAAACCAGGTACTGAAAACAAATTCTACACCTTGTCTCCTAAAAACAATATGCTTAAAATAATAATGAGCCAGCTGGAAACAGTAATGATCAGACAATAACTGAATGGACTATTTCATGGTTTCTGCAATTATTAAGCTGATTAACGCCACTTATGATGGGTAGAACAAAATACGTTTGGTCATATCAACACTTCAGATATTTAATCACCCGTACACATATCTCTTGAAATTTAAAGTTTTCTGAAAACCACATAAATTTGCCACATTTCATCCAGTTCTACAAATAACAGTTTGGTTTACTGTGAAATAATTAACACTAAATGGCAAAGCCTCTATAACTGTCTCACCCGCTAGCTCCCGCCAGCTGGGAGAGGGGCAGAAGGTGTGCAGTGCTGTTAATTCGGAAGAGAACAGGTGACACAACCTGACATGTCAAAGTGTGAAGAGGTTTTTTCCACTCAGGTAAAAACAAGTGTACTGACTGGGGAAAAAAAAAAAAAGATGAAGAGGGCTTGGAGGTTTTTTTTTATTTCCACATAATTATATGCATAAGGGAAACAGAGCTATAGCCATTTTTAAATGTCTGTAAGAGTTTACCCCTCCTCCTCCCTCTTCCCTTGCTGTTCAGAGCTGTTGAGTAACAGACATTTCAGAGCATGCATGGGGGAAGTAAACAAATGCATTGCTACTGTAGTTGCAGGGCAAGGAAACATTGATGTCACTGCTGCTATAATCACATTAGTAGCGTGTGTTAACGGTAATGTCATGTTTGCTCAACTAGTCAGGTCAAAAGCCCTTCGAAATACAATCTGAACAGAAGCACAAACCAAAATGGCAAGAGAATCACCTTCCAAACAGTTTGCTCCACGTACAAACCCCTGTTACAAAGGTGAGCTTCCGGTCACCAATACTCAAAGTCAAATCATCCCGGATCACACGATTACACTTTACAGTTGGCTAGGTCCCTGTTCCCCTGCTTTAAACGTGAATTTGATTTTTCTGCTATCCCCCACCGTGTACACGCACCCACACCCTGCAGCATCTGAATACATCCTGCCAGGGATAACGCATGCAGCTAGAGTTTGCTCCTATTCCTGACAGCTTGTCTGTCAAGGACAGAAACAGTTACAGCCCAAGTGTTCGGGACCATTTGTCTTTCAGCAGGTCTTGTCCACTTTAAACACAATGTGTTGCTGTCTCTCTGCTTCAGCACAGGGTATTCAATACAATCAAACAAAAGAGCAGAAATAGCCAACAACAAATTCTCTCAGGTGGGAAAACGGCTGGGCAGGATACATCCCCTCTTGTGTCTCAGCACGGTCAGCACGTACATGTTCATCAATCGTGTACTTTTTATCAACATTTCCTGAAATTGCCCCGCTTGAGCATGTGGTAAACCCTTGAGCGTTAACCCTTTTACAGAGAGCAGCACGTAGGAAATGCAGTGTCAGTGAGACCAGACACGGAGTGCTACCACCCAGAACTTCCCATGCACATTTTTCTGTCATCTCCCCCACTTCCATCAACCTAGCCCTAGAAAGGAGAAACTCATTCTGCTTCACATCCCCTCCCCGAAGTCTGCCTGCTGGCACTGGCCGGATATCCTGACATCTTTCCCTTCGTTTTCTGTAACTTCCCGATTTGCCCCTGGACTGATGAAGCATCGACTTTCCCCTATTCCCCGGGCTCACCTTTTAGGTCTGCCTGGCGGCGCAGCCACCGCCTGCATACCAATGTGGGGCCGCAAAGGCAGCGCGGCGGCCGCCCTTCGGCACCCGCACCCGCGCCCGGCCGCTCCCGCGGGCGCGCTGCCTTTTGCGCGTTGCCACCTCGAAAAATTTAAAGCTGGGGGACACGGGGACGGGTGCAGGCACAATTTATCCCGGCCAGCAGGACGGGTCCGGCTTGTCACCAAGGGACACGCGTGCGTTGTGCAGCAGGCACTCAGGCACGCACATCCACCGGTGCGTGTGTACGCGGCGTGTGTATGGGGCGCCTGTGCCACATCCATGTGCGTGCGTGTGCGAGTGTGTGTGTGTGCGAGGGGAGGGGAGGGGAGCGGGAAGGGAGCGGAGCGGGAGGGAAGGAGGCAGCCCCGCCGCACCCGCGCATCCCCCGCGCCGCGGAGAGCGGAAACTCACCGGGTCACCCTGGTCTCTGAAGGTCAAGCTCAGGTTGGTTTCTTGATCGCAGTTGTCCTCCGGGCTCTTTCGGCTCGGTCCTTCGCTCG
>VZTG01001346.1:1973453-2018129 GCA_013397845.1 Melanocharis versteri | reverse complement strand
CCTCCTGCGGTCCCCCCGCCTCCCGCCGCCGCCGCCTCGCGGGGGAGCCCCGCGGGCCCGGTCTGTGCTGTGGTTGTAACTGCAGCGGGGTGCGAGGGAGCGGAATTTCCTTTCCCCGTCCACCCCCTCCGCCTGCACTTGGCGTCTCCATCACCCACATTCCCCACCAGAGACCGAACTGGAGCGGGGGCCGGCGGCGGGGGGGGCGGCTGAGGGTTGTCTGCGCTATCTAGGCAGAAAGGTCACTCCTCCCCACCTCCGCTAAAATAAAGGTTTGTTNGCGGGCAGCCCGGCCGCGGCAGTCTGGGACCGCGCCGGCCGGCGTGTTCCGCCCAGCCGAGGTGTTCCCTCCCCTCCCAGCCGCTCGCNGAGGACGGCTGAGGGTTGTCTGCGCTATCTAGGCAGAAAGGTCACTCCTCCCCACCTCCGATAAAATAAAGGTTTGTTTTTTTTTTAATTCAGGCAGGTCGGCATGGGTCACAACCTGACAAGTTTCCCCCAGCGGCTCTGTGGCCTTTGGCATATGCACCAAGGGTGCGCAAGGACAGATAGCGCGAAAATAGGACAGGAAGATGGAAATTGGATGAAAGATCATCGCTTGCATATTCACCCCCAGCAGCAGCTCTGGTTTAGCTTTCAACTCACCCCCGAGTTCTGTAGCGCCAGAAGTGCCTCGTGGAGCGACCCATCACGTGCACACCAATCTTGGCACTCAGCGCCTGGAGTGTGCTCAGACACCTGCCTGCCTGCCCGGCACAGCTGACCAGGACCAGGCTTCCAGGCGAGGAGCCAGGTGCCCCAAGACCAGCCCTGCGCTGCGAGGCAACCAGAGATCCAGGCGCCCTTCCGTCAGGTCACCCAAGCGGATGGCTGGTGAGGGCACCCTTGGTGGGACACAGGCTGCTCATTCGGTGTGAGCTGCTTCTGGTACGATGCCAGGAGTTGTGACTTTCGATCTCTACTGGGGACAGACCACGTGCATCTTCCCAGAAGGTGCTTGCCGGATTTCAGTTCTGAGTGCAGTTGTATCAAAAGTACAGAAACACAGAAGAACATCATTGAACCATGTAAGAAAGGGCTGAAAGAAACCTTGAGACATCATCCCCCAAGAAAGATGAGAGCAACTTTATCAAGAGAGAGAAAGAAAGACTTAAACTGCAATGTATAAAAATTGGATAAATGAAGGATAATCAAATTTGAGAGGAAGAAGGTAAGATACTGCCATACGGGTGTTCCAGGCATAAATACGCTAGTGGAAAAACTGTTATTAATGCCGAGCATGGGGATTTAAAAGGGAGTGGAAAGAAAGTAGGAAGGATAAATATTAGGCTCTTAAATAAGGAGGCCTCCAATACAGTGAAGTGTCTAAAGGGTATGAGATAATATCTCAAGAGAATGTGTTGCAGGACACATTACTCAGCTTTTTGAAAAAGCTTGGCTTTTTCGTACAGGAGGAATGGTTAGCTCTTTAGGGATACCCACCATGCCACCTCTGTCTCTAACACTTTAGTTCCTCATCTGCAGTATGCAGATAACCATTTTTCCCGCCTTTTTCCTTTGGTATGACCACCTTGCCCTGCAAGTTTTTCAATGAACCTTTTTTATCTTTTGAGGTGATTACATGTTGTTTAAAGCTGTAATGCCACCGGGGCACCAGTACCAAGTTCATACAATGCAGCTTGGACTCCAAACAGCAACTGTGCTCATTAGCTTATCGTTTCCAGTTCAAAGGAGTGCTAGATTCTGGAGGCGGATGGCTGGGTGCTTCTGTCCGATTCTTTGACACAAATGTTTCCTAATCCGCTTGCTGGACATTGGTATTTCCTTTGTAGGAAGGTGTCATTCCATGTAGACTTGTTGTTCAGCTGAGTCTCACACTCAAGCATTTGTGCATTGCCATCAGCCTTCCTTGGCTTCTCAGCTCTCAATAAAGTGGTACCAAACCTGGCAGTGCCAGACACAGCAGTAGCAACGGCAAAGGATGGCTGATAACTTCTGTACTTGTTAGCATGAGAAGCAAAATAATGCACCATCATTTCTGAAACCAAGATGTGATTGATTGTGTAACATGCAATCTGTTCTGAACGGGTTTTGAAATCCGTTTGTTTAATTTGCATGTACTTATGCACAAGGGCATCCCTGAGTAATTAAAAATATATAGCCTCTCTGTGTTTGGTGTTCTGTCACTGGTGGAGCCTGAGCCAACACAGAAATCACAAGTTAAACAACAAATATATTGCCAAAGCTGTCCTTAGTTAAGAAAGCTGATTTAAACAAGGAAGTAAACATAAAAATCATCTTAGTTTTCAGATATCTTATTAGTAAGCAGCAGGGAAGAAGGAAATCAATCTTTGCCGAGTGAAGGGAGATAACAGTGACAGAAAAATCATTTTAATTTCCACCTAGTAAGCTGATATTAAATTAAACAGGAATACTAATACATGTAGCTTTTAGTTTTCCCTTTCTCAATTCCCTTTGAAAATGTGCTGCAGCGAATATACATTTGCAAGGAAGAACGTGCAGAAAAGATGGGTAAAAAGACCCATAGTCACAGCGTAATGCAGGCAGCTTTAAATGCCCAAATTAAATCCCACGCTAATGTACGGGATGCTTATGCGACGTAGATGGCACAACGAGACCGGGCTGTTTCTCGTTAATTTCACCGTCAATCTTAGACAAAATGAAGTTATCCTTGCTCCCTGTTGGCTCTCCAGTCCTCCTGCCAGGATGTTTATCCAGACCTCCTAAAATCTATTGGAAAGGCAGGGTCAGTTTTATATCCTCAGGCTTGGACAGCCTATGTCACCCTGGATTCCACTAATGGGAGCAAATCCTGATGGCTCATGATACATCCCTGGCCTGGGAGGGGATCCAAAGCCATCGGATCCCTGGCAGTGGGCTACGGTGTTTGAAAAGGAAACAGCCAGTGGTGTGTTCTGGTGGATTAGGCTTGTGCAGACAGAGATTGCTGCTTGGAGAAGTTGTAACTAGTAATATTCTCTCACCATAACCCCAAAATTGGCAATGCAAAACCAATATGTTTCCCTCTTTCAGTAAGGACGGGGGCAGAATGGGCAGGACACTGATGAGTTGAGGTTGAAATAAATCACATTTTTGAGTTCCTTTATCAATGGAAACATTTAACCAACCTAATCCCTTTATTTTCTATAGGGCAGTTGCTTTTGCATATAATTTCAGGGGTGTCACTAAAAGTCTTGTGATTTACACTGTTGTTAGCTGGAGGCAGTTCTGGTGCAGACAGTCAAACACAGACTGATCATTTCTAAATATGATCTCTCACTGCATGCTCAGTTTCCAATGGCTTCATGGGAATTTTAGATGCAAGAAAAATATAAGGAGACATTTTCTGGTTTATTAGAGTGATTTTCAGATTTACAGAACAATTCCTTGGGGAATGGGTGTCAGAAACGTGTCTAAGGTGCCCAGTGAATGCACGTTGCCAACTTTTCCTGGAATGTGTTTGCATTGAAGAGGGTCATACATGTTAGAAACACTAAAGGCAATTGTGAGCAAACAAGCTTGAGTGCAGCAGTTCGTCTGGCATTGCTGCACAGAGCTCAATGCATGCTAATTTACCCCAGCTCTCTGTCTATTATCTTAAAAATGGATATATTCAGTAGTTTTTGCTGTAGAAGTTTTATTACATACTGACTTCAACGAAACCAAAATTTTACCTAATTACAAGAAAGTACAGCTAAATTAGTGAAATATTGAGTCTAATCTATTAAAATAATACTTGAATGTGAGCAGAAACAAAGGAAAACACATTATTTAAGGGAGTGATGGTGCTTTTCAGAGCCTTCCACCTCTATAGCATCTTTCAAATCATTTCCAAGCCAGAAGTGATGGAATGACTGCCCGGCAGCTGCCTCTGTAGCTTTAGTGATTTTTCTGAGTGGATGTATGTCTTTATCATAAAAACACTGATGGAAGTGGTAGTAATTAGATTGGACAAATCCATAGATTACATGTCAGGCTTCAAGTACTGCTTTTTAGGCCAAGATACGCTGTTGCCGAGACAGTATCTGTTCTGTGAATTAGGAGAGAATTATCAACCATCTCACATTTCATTATGATGGACACAACATAAAAGCCTGAGTAGACATGAACACGCAGCATGAACAGTAATCAAACAAACAGAACAAATCTCCTTCTCAAAAGAGTGAGCCAGAAAACCAGATCTGAGTTATCAGATACGATGATTAATGGACCTCCCTTTGGTGAGCTATTTGGATGAACCAAGGTAACGAGAAAAATCATAGGAGTTCATAATCTGTATGCAATATTTAGAAGATGCAGTTTAATGTAAGGGGATGTAAGAGTTTACAGTTTGGAGAAATTCACAGCAAGGAGAGGTATAAAATAATGGTCATTTATGGGGAGAAGAAAGAGTGCTTACTGGCCACAGCAAAGAACAGATTAACTGAGTCTTAGGCACAACGCAGCTTTGAAAAAGAAATGTTCTTTATAGAATACTTGAGAGTGGAAATGCAGGATGGAGACAGGAGTTACATACTGTCAGGCTGCATCACATCAGTAATACCCTCCTGGGGTACTGCAGTTCCACTTTCCAGGTTAGAGAGTTTGGGAAAATAAAGGCAAGAAAAAGTAACTAAAATTACTCAAGCCTGTAAGAATGGAATCTTTATCAAATCAAAGCTTCAAATTGGGGCAGAAAATCAGGTAGCTCTACTTTCCCAGACTCTCTTGAAGCTACAGATACAAGCCCTCCTATGTTTTCAGGGGAGATGACAGCAGAAGATTGACAGATCTGTTTGCCTTTGGGTTTACTTAGAGACACACTGGGCCTCTCTCAGGGCATCTGGCTTATTGCACAGGCAATTACATTTGGGGTAGTGTTTGTGCTATTCCCTCACACACTGCTGGGGCTGTCTTTGTGCTGCTCCTGATCCAAACCTGGCACCTCATCCCAGAAAAAGAGGGAAGTTGGTTTGTGTGATGATGCAGGAACTGGCATGGCCTGGCCATAGGGACCATATTCACTGTATTCCCCATGTTGAATTTCATCCTGTATCTAGCTGAGGCTGTGTTTGATGCCAGCTGGATTTATTCTTGATGCCATTGTCTGCTACAGTGACTTGGGGACCACAAGAGCAAGTTGTATGTCCCTGTGGTTTTGAAGTGGAGTTGAGACTTGGGAAAGCTCAGTCCTACTCCTGCCTGTGGCATTGCTTCGTTATCCAGGTTTGGGTGATACACTTAATTCTTCTGTCCAGGAGGAGTAGAAGTGGATGTGATTGCATTGCTGTATTGTTGTGAATGTAACTGAAATATTGTGTGTTCTTGAATATCATCCTTTTTCAGATACCAGCCAACTGTTACTGGATCTTAGGGAGAGGAGCATGTTATTTGACAGATAACGCTTCCCTGACGGGAAAAGTCAAGCTGTTTAGAGATTGAAGGTACTCCTAAAATTGCCACGTGCACAAAGCCCAGCTGCACTTTTGTTCTTCAATTTTATCAACAGGAATTTGAAAACCTGGAATAAACTCAGCAGGCAAGTTAAGAAAAAGGAGGTTCAAAGGAGTTCTCTCTGACCTAATTGTCTATGAACGCTTCTGATACATGTCTGTTGGATCAGAGGACAGAAGAGAGCTTATGTCAGGCCCATGTCCATCCTAAGAGGCAGCTAATATGGCTCAGCTATGTTTCCATCAGATTTCAAAAGAGAAATCTGATGAAATGTTAATGTTTTCTCCTTCCTACCTGGTACAATGGTGGAGAAGTCTATAAAATTTTTTTTGTTTGACTTTTTTCAAATATGCTTAGTNTTCCCTTCAGCTCATCCTGCACACTCCTACACAAACGTTTTACAAATACCTGGGGTTATAGATTTTTTATTTGCACTGAAATAAAATCTGTCCTTTTATATCATATATTTGGAATGAAAAATTTCTACTGAAAACCAAACCCAGGATGAACTATTTAGAAAACATCTAGGAGTTGCCCGACATCATATTGAGTTCAGTGAAAGAGCTGGAGGAGAAGTTTTCTTTTGGTTTCGCATGCATCTTTACAGAATCCATAATGAGTAAAAGGTTTGGATATTAGACATCAAAACAGAAGCCTTTCAACTTTAAATCATTTTCTCTAGCTGGTGACCATAGAAGTGTACTTTAGGACTAATAGCTCCACTCACCCAACCACTAGATACACAGTTTTGCTGTGATGGAAATTGGCTCTAACAATCAAGCTGTCATTTAAAGAGCAGAAGGATGTCCTGGAAAAAAAATGATAGCCCATGTGCAGTGTGAAAGAGATCGATACTCCTAACAAAAGGCCCTATCCTGGGTCTGTTTGAAAGATGAGGAACAATGTATTCTGCAGGGAGTGAACTGGTTTTGTCTTCTATCTGTCTCTTGATAGTAGTAGAGAGAGGTTAGATGTGGTCACTGTTAAATGCTGTTATCCTTTAATGGCATTTGTATTTTCTTCTGTCGATTTTTCTTTCTGCAGGAGTCGCATGTTTATGTTCAACTTGCTCCTCTGTTTCCGTACCATAACAAGTCGAACTGGCCAGCTAAGAGAAATGAATCCCAAGCTTGCTTGAGGAGCTGGTTAATTCCTCTGGTTTGATGAGTGCTGGCAATATGTTGTACTTTCTTCTCTGTGTAGCAGAGTGGCCTTGGTGTCTCCTCATCAGGGTCCCCATTGCTTTGAGCATTTTTCTAAGACATAGCAAAAGGCAGCCTGTGTTTGGAGTATAGTCAGAGGAAAGCCGAAACGTGTGTGCAACAAATAAGGCATTGGGAAAAGTAGGTCAGGGCTGGTCATGGCAGAACCACTTGTTTAAACAAATGTGCAGGATTACCAGGTTTTGAACAGATCAGTCCCGAGTGAAACGTGTAACTCGGCTGGGAAGCTTTGTTTATCACAGTCTCCTCTCAAAGCACCTATGTTTACCAGCAGATGCCCAGCCATTGACAGGATGAGGCTTTAATGAAATTTAGGAGGAGGAGGAGACTGCTGCTAAATAGGAGACTGAATTCATTCAGAGCAAATAAAAGTTTGGTTTTAAGAAGTATAATAAATTCAGCTAATTCAACTTATTCCCACATAATTACTAGCAGAAATTTCTAACATCCAATAACCTGTTGTGAGACTGGGAGAAAATATTTTTTGATGGTCTAAAGAAGCCTTTCAGATTCAGGTTTGACCCAAGTATAGCACTCAGAATGCCAGATCTGTCTTTAAGGATTTTTTTATTTTTCCTTGTCATTGCTATAGGCTGCACTGTGCTGCAGTAGGGATGTGTTTTCTGAAACAGATATTCAAAAAGAAACCATATTGGGATACACAGTACAAGCACTGAGCACTTTTCCAAAAAGATAGGCAAAGAAGTCAAGAAAAGTGGATTTATGTTCACTTCAAAGCACCATGCCTGATTATCGGGTGAAGAAAAGAAAGATAATGATGCAGCATGATCAGTAACAGATGAGGATTTTGGCTGTGTAAATGCTATTTTCCTATCAAGATCACACTGTCTTCCTTCTGAGCCCAGAGCATGTGCACTGGCTGTCTTCTCAGACTCTCCCTTTCAGAGGGGCGGCTCCGCTCCGGGTGCATGGGGAGATACATCCAGAAGGTTCGCGTGCCTGCGGCCTCCTGAGAAGTAACATCCTGCCATTCCTCACCGGCGTTCTGTGAGAGAAGCACGGTTTGCTGCATGGCAGAACTTATCACCCAG
Organism: Melanocharis versteri; assembly: GCA_013397845.1. Classification (NCBI taxonomy): domain Eukaryota; kingdom Metazoa; phylum Chordata; class Aves; order Passeriformes; family Melanocharitidae; genus Melanocharis; species Melanocharis versteri. Next base: position 2,010,400 of record VZTG01001346.1, on the reverse strand, counting down.
ATTTTGACAAAGCTAGTCACAATAGCTTGGCACTTTTAATTGAACTTTATGGAAATCTCGGTGGTTAAGTTTGCTTGTCTTTTAACCGTTCTGTACTTCGGGGAAACACTGAATCATGGAAAAAAGAACATTCTTACCCCTTCAAGGACATGAACGCTGGAAAGCAGGAGGAGAATTAAGGGAGATTGTTGAGAATTTTCTGCTGGAAAAATTTCCAAGGAAAAATATTAATCTCCTAAAAACAAGCTCTTGGTGGAAAAAAATCAGATTTGGAAAGAGCATTTTGGTTTGCACTTGGAAAATGAGCGTGTTGGTTCTGCCATGCCTAGCAAGATGAACCTTACCAGCTGTGCTCTCTGCCTACAGGACTTTATCAGAGGCTCGCTGTGGGGCACCAAAATGCTTCTGTTCTCCACCATCTTGACCCTTCCCCTGCTTACTTCTCTCTGGAATCTAGGCAAGCGGGGTAAGGCTGCCATAACCTACATTCCCACACTTGAAGTTTAAATCAGACCTACACTCATCTCTTTGTGTAATGTCACCTTACCTAGAAGTATGGTTCAATGGGCAGAGCTGGAATGCATCAGAATTGGGTTCAGTTTCCTACTCAGCCCTGGGCTCCACAGATAATGCTAAAGAAGTCATGTAGCCTGAAGACATAAAACAGGGATAATAATAACTCCCTCCATTAGAGGTAAGGGTCTCAGGATAAATGCAGCAGAGGCTATGAGTTGCCATATATGACCAAGAATGGAGCATATCAAAGCACAGATATGTATTGTCATCAGAAAGAGGAGCAGATTCAGAGACGAGCTTAAAAACTGCCTACCTGTGGTGTAGTCATTAAAGCCATCCTGAAGGCAGGCAAGGGAAAGTTAAGAATAAGATGTGCTCCTGATGCTTTGGCTTTTTGTGCCTTCTGCATTTGAAACAAGATGTGGAAGCTACAGCTGCAGGCACCGGAAGCAGTGTTCTTTGCCCAGAATGACCAGAACAATCCTGCTCCATGGCGTCTGTGCCAAGAAGGAAAGGTCAGATCTGACCTGTGACCCCTTTCTAATGTCAGTGGCAGGCCCCCATGGGAAAAATTGAAAGCTTAAAAGATATTCCTTGTCGCAAAACATTCCTCTGAGGAATTGTGCAGAGCAGAATATGGAAGTGAGGGAGAAAGCTTCAGTGTTGGGGAAAGACACCTTTCCTACATTGCGGCAGTCTGTAATACTAGGAGAAGATTTCTTTTTACATTGGTGAAGCAAATCTAGAGTAGTTCATAAAACTAAAGCCTGCCAAATACTGAGGGAAACTGATTTCAACACCGAAACAAAGTTGCCAGTTCTCATGTCTCATGGGCACTGTATTTTTTTTATTTTAGCACAATGTGCTAAATGGTGGTTTTGGTATCATAGAGTACAGGTTTTTAAAAGTCTGAATATGGAACAGACTTTCAAACTATTCAAGTGTCTGCAGAAGATTTTGTTGCAAAATCTGGAACCAGACATGATGTTGAAAATACAAACCACCTTCCAGCATCATACCTCAGAAGTCATTAAATGATCATATTTTTGTATCAAGAATAAATGTAGGAGATAGGGTAAGCTTTACTGAAATTGTCAGTTACAAATGTGTCATATTCGCCTTCATAAAAGATAAAACTAGCAAGATTTAATCACAGTTTAATTGATTAAATTAAGTTAATCATTTCTCTTAACTAAGGTGTAGAGTCTAATAGGAAACAGTTCAGACTCTTTACTTCCGTATATCTCTGGACAGTCTCTGCTAATTTCTGTTAATTCCGGTAATACGCTTTATAACATTGTTTACGTTTTTCCCATTTTGTCAAAAGCAGGAATTTATCTGGCAAAAGTATTGACATTTCTAAGTTACTGCACATAACAAACAAGTGGTATAAGAGCCAATAGTCTTGAAAATTGTACCCAGCATTCTGCCCTTTGCTCATACAGGGCTTTACACAGGATTATTTTCATCCTTTCCCTCGTGTAGGAGTTGGGAGACCTACTCCACAACTTTGCAAGAATGTAAATGTTAAGTATGAGATCAAAACAAGAGTAGAAAATAGAATGGGAAAGCAGCCAAAAATCAGGTTGCAAACACTTTGTCATTTTTGTTTGATTTATGCCCTTGCATTTGCATGACAACTTTTTCAGGTAAATCCTTCACCATTAATGTCGGTGAACTTCTATCATTAATGGTCAATAACTTGCTAGAATGTTCTGGTTTTCATATATTGCTCTTAAATTCTTTATCTGCTCTTCTTCCCTGGTCCATAGCTATTTCTTTGTCAGTCTGGTTGTTTATGTTGAGACCAGTGATGCAGCATTCAGCTACCTCCAAAGTTTGCAGCTTGATCTCGGTAATGTGTTGAGCTAATGAAAACCTAGTTGTAGAGGCAGGTTGCTGAGTAATAGTAGTTTTGAAATCATGTAATAAGATTTCTAGTTGGATACAAATGAATGCTATCAAGAAAAGAAAGCTCTCGGCAGGGAAAAATACCCTCATAGAACAGTACTAATAATTCCTAAGGGTGCACGCTGGGTTGTTTTTTTCATTCATTTCTTCTTGTCTGAGAGCTCCACCTAATGGAATCGAAAGGAAGGTATCAACCTTTCAGATTTTCCATTAAAATCCCTCTCTTTTCTTTCATGCTGGTGTTTGCCTGTCGCCAGGATGGAGTGTGGGAGGAGGTGCATCCCTTGACTTTTGGAGTAAAGGACAATTAGTGAACAGGAGTTTTGTATTATGTAATCTCCTTTTTTAGTCACGCAGAATTCGAACATACTGCGATTTCTATAATGGCAAATTTAATATAGATAAACTAAATGTCTCTGAATTTTTGCACTCAGTTTGCTTAGCTGCAAGATCTTTTATCTTGCACAGTCAGGGCTTCTTACCTGTGCGTACCGCTACTGCATGTCACTGCAGCAATTTTCAGGGGTACAAAATAAATAGCTTGCAAGATCAAGGTCCAAATCTGCAGAGAGAATAAATGAGAGACCATAGGACTACTCATATTCACACAAACTCAGGAGAGAATGCTGTTGTTACTGCTCTAAAGTCCTTGGTGGCAAAGCATTCCTGAAGATGAAATTTCCACCATCACTATTACCCCTGGAAACATTCAGAAATAATGAATGAATGTCCCTTCCCTCCATCCTCACCGAAGTCATGTATAATCATAAAAATAATGAACCTACCTTTTATATTACATTGATTCCAGATTTACTTTTATTTTAATTTTTGCTGCAATAATGTTTTCAAGGTTTTCTTTGCAATCAGGAGGGGTAGATATTTACCCTTTTTGCAGTGAAAGCTGAGATCCTCACAGTAAGCAAGACCCTTTAGTATCCAAGACCTGAGAGACATGATGTAGAACATCATTAAACCTGCAGCCTATAAAAACCAAGACAACTGTGTGGAATACTTTTAGTATCTTAATCCATTACTGACAAGGTGTTATTTTGCCTCAGCACAGAGAGTTAAACCAAACAGAAGACGTAACAGGGCCAGCAAGAAGAGCAAAGCAACATGAAGCCTTGAAAATGCAATGAGGATGGTATTTGTTGAGGAATATGGCTTACTGATACCTGTCACACTAAGAGAATTGTATTCTTCAATGTCTAAATATAAGCCAAAGATGCTACGTTAGAAAGAGGGCTGTGGGTGCTGACAGGTGTCTAAGGAAATAGAAAAGGCCATCAGCAGACAGGCAGTTCTACTGGTGTAGAGAGAGAGCAGCTGAGTCAGATGCTCTGTATTCAAGGTTGAAATGGATGTCTGCAGGTCAGGTAAAGGGAAATATATCCAGACAATTCCAATGCCTTAAATACCATATCAGTATGCCAGGACTCATACAGTAGTGTTATTATTGTTTTGATATTGTTACAAATATTGTATAATAAGCCATAGTAAACTGCCTCAATTCAACAAGGAAAGAAGCACTCCAATAAAATCCCTGCGTGGTTTGGTAGAAAAGGTAAGGAGGTCACACTATTGCAAATTTCAACTTATGAATGAAATTACTTGACTCTGAGGATGTACGAGAGGGAATAGACTGTGAAAAATGCTAAGCTCACTGTGGGAAGATGACTGGGCTAAAATTAGAGAAAACTGGGAAGTTGTATTTAAATTCTAATGAAAGTTATAACAGTACAGAAATTATAGGATGAAATGCAATTGCAGCTTCCTGGATGGAATGTGGTTGGCATGCACGAAACCTATTCCACAATGACTTCCCACACGTTCAACCTGCAACCTTAAGCACATGCTGCAAGGGATGAAATGGAGGGTAGAGCATAGTGGAGACATCTCAGCCAGGCTCTGTTGTAATCCTTGCAGGGAGGGGGACTCGGTGGTATCATGTAGCCAATGAAGTGCATAGCACCTGCCAGCCGGGGGAGACAGGAGCAGATGTGTTGCTGCTGAACTGGCGGCCATGGCAAAATCCCTCTCCTCGGATGAACTTGGTTCATTATAACTTAATTGTAATATTAACACACACCTCCCACGTGTGCCTGCCTCCAAGGTATGGCCACCCCTCACTGGGCATGTGCTGAATATTTTACTGACCTTGGTGAGCATGGTGCTAATAACACCAAGGCCCTGGGTTTGACCCCATATGTGTAAGAGTCGGACTCGATGATCTGTCTGGGTCACTTCCATCTCAGAATATTCTGTGATTCTGGGATTTAGGAGCAAAGCGAGAGAATTTTACACCGATCAGTAACAAAAGTATGTATGATTGGAGTCACTTAAGGTCCACCCAAAATATAAAGAAATAGTGTGAATGTTAAGAATGGGAAGAAGTTACAGAAGACTCCATCACAACTTTTGAGACCAGCTGACAAGGCCGAACCTGTCTTCTCCTCCATAGGAATGCCTATTGAATAAGAAGAAACTTCCTCTATGTGTGCTGAATGATTATCTCAAAATAGCTTTCATTGGTGATTACAGCTTGTCTGTCTATTGCTTTAGATTTGGTTTTTGCTATCAACTGCAATCTTCTAAACTTAGGTTTTCACAATTTTCTGTTATTACACTGTTTATTGATAAAGTGTGTTATTCCATAAACTATTCAGTGTGTGTCCTTCAAGGGTGCTAGCAGCCATACTTGATAAAAGTGGGGAGATCCAGGAAGGGGTTTCTATTCCTAAATTGTTATAAAGGCTTCAGCTCTGATACATTGTCAGCGCATGTCCCTGAGCAAGTCAGTCGAACTGCTCTCCAATACAGCACACTGATCTGTGGAGTCCTTGTAATGGGACAGTGGCAGACTGGGTGGGCTCAAGGGTCTCAGCTTTCCTGGGGTGCCCACAGACCAAACAAGCACAAATGGTTCAAGGAAACCCCCCTTTCCCGTGACATTCACATACTTGCCCTAAAGAATATATCGTACTGCCACTGCTGGAGTCAGAATAATGGTTGTAGCGACCGCTGGGGCGATCCAGATGGGTATTTCTACATCCCTGTTAAATCTTGTGGTTTGCACCTGTGGCTAAGTGCAGAAATAAGGCTTTGTTCTGAAGGCCTTCCTTACACGTCTCTGTAAATTTGTACTGCTCTGGGAAACTCAGAAATGGCACATATGGCCATGCTTACACTTTTAATGTGGTGAAGAAAAAAACATGAGGGCGTGAGTCTCCCAGAGCACCACTGCTCATGATTGCTTCTTGCCTCAGCCTGGGGCTAGGAGGGGCTGCTCCCAAAAAGCTGTGAGGAAGCAAAAGGCTACAGGGACTACAAGCTTTCTTCTTGGCAAGGAGGCATAGCCTATTCCTAGAAATGAGCAAACTGACACCTACTTCTAGCAAAGGACAAATTTTAAGTTATCCTGTGCCTGAAGTCTGTGTAACATCTCATGTTCCAGTTGTGGTACATCCTGATTTGTCAAGTGGACACTCAAGAGCAATAGTACAGATAATAATATTTTGTTCAACAGTGTTTTCTGTATTAAGTAAAAAACTGAAACATGCTGTGGGAAGTGGAATACTTTTTTAAATGAAACTTTGATTGTATTAATTCAGCTACAAGGCATCCTGGACTGTGCTAGTCTAATTTCTGGATTATTTTATTCCTTATACAGAGCAACAATGACTCAGCTTCACCTCACTAACTTTATGTGTCTGCAGTATTGTGACCATGTCTGAAGCACATCTGAACTCTCTTTGCAATCAGTGGAGGGAAATAAGCACTTTCTGGTGTGCAATTCATTTCAGAAAGCAACTTTAGCATGAGGGGTGTCACTTCGTAGAAACAGCCTTTTCATTATTCGGTAAATGGAGTCTAGACAGCTAATTCAGGTGTTTATGTCCAGCCTTGGTCTGATGAATCATGCTCCTGATGCCTACATTAGACTGCCATATACATTTGGAAGAACAGCATGACTGTTTCTGGTGGCTGACTTCCAGCTGGGTATTACTGAGAAGCCATGGCATAAAGCAGTCTCTGCTTAGGAGGAAAAAGCCAGTGAGAGGTCTGGAAAGAAGGGATGGTGAATAAAATTTGCTGAGATTTACTTCTCTGTTGTTCCACCACCCAAACTCATGACTTCTACTGTCAACAACAGCTGCTTCATGAGGCACCATGGTCAGGCTGATCCTTTTGCCCTGGCCCACAAGTTTCCCAAGATGCAGTGAAGCTCTTATCTTGTCAGTTCTGTGGGGTTTCTCCTCAAGTGAACGTGGAGAGAAGTTTTTGTGGGAAAGACAGCGTGGTTGACTGTGGTATGTATGATGCTGATTCAGTGCTCCAGCTGAAGTCCCATAGGGCATATGTTAAAATTGGCAGATGATGCAGAACTCATTTCATGTGATTCCTGTCATAGCTAATACTTCAAAGTAGCTGATTTCTGCTGTGTTGTAGGCCTTGCTTTTAGTGCATTCCCTGCTTCCCTCCTTTTCCCTGCCCCAGCTCCTCCTTACCTCAATGTTTGCCTTTCTTCACTGTATTGTATCACTGCCTGGCCTATGCATCATTTATGTGGTAGCTGTGTCTTTTGGGGTTGTGCTGCAATAGAGAGACAGCATCTGAAAAATGGGAATTAGCAGCAGTGCAAAGATACAGCATGGATCTCAAAGAAAAGATTGTGTAAGATGCACTGATCTTTTTACCTGCTTTTATTCTGTCAAGGATCTAAAATCAGTAAATGCTGCAACCATTGCTTAAGAAAGAGGAAATTAATACAAATGTGAAGTCAACTGAGTTGTAAAGATCAGACTCATTCTTTCATCTTTGTGAAAATTGTTCATCCACTGTTGATTGACATGAAAATTAGTTTAGCTGTACTGCTGCTTCTAAAGCTTCAGTTATGCTAGTCAGGTAAATATGCAGAGGATTGTTCTCTGGCAGGGGCCAACTGACCCCAAAAACCTGCACCTTTTGAGCTCACGGACACCGACAGCAGCATGGTTACTTGCACATGTTGAATTTGGACCGATCAATGGCCCATGCTGATCCCTGAGCCATGCCTGCAAATTCTTTGGGCATCTGGTCTGGCTAAAACCATGGCCTGAAACATTCTTGAAGTTTAACAACACATTCCCATGGTGTGTTTAGTGTGAACAGCCCACCCGAGGCGTCGATGTCCAGCCCAATGTGACTGTCACCCGAGTGCTCTACTGCAGGGTCAGGTGGCAAAGGGATGCTCGGCACATATCAATCATGGGGAAAATAAAACTGTGTAGAAACTATGCTGAATCCTGAAAGCAACTTATTGTTACTATTTTAATCTTGGTATTCAGCTCATGAGTTACCATGAATTCAAAATTTATGAAGGTTGAAACTTTATAAACAAGTGACACCTCAAACTGAAGAATAAATTGTGAGCATTTCTTTTGTAGTGATCGATTCTATAAAATCTTTAATCTTAAAAAATCTATAAAAGTCTTGTAATAAAATTTATAAGGATATGGGAATATCTGCAAAAACTATGAACAATTGATAGATTGTTCTGCCAATTATTTGTGGAAATATGTATTATATAAATATGGAAGTATGTTTGGTATTATATATCTGCTCAGGTGAGTATTTTTTTCATAAACTTAGAATTGGAAAATTTTTGTGATTAAACTGATTAAAAGTAACATTACTGCAACACACTTCTGTTAAAATAATTTGTTTTTTCTCAGTCAATAGCTCGTAGGCTGATCTTTTTATTTCTTTAGGGAGTATCAACTGTGCCAAAGACAAAACTGTCTGCTCTAAGAAGTTAAATTATTTCAATGGCTAAAATCCAGAGACAATATTGTTCTGTTTGATGCAGGCAAACTGGCAAGATCTATGTACCACCCCTCTTTAACTGCACACTGTGAACATCTCCAGGGAAAGGTCCGAAGGCTTTTGTATGTGAAAACAGGGAGAGGATAGTTCTACATACTATCCCATGAGGACTGAAGAAGTGATTTTGGAGCTGTATGCTGTCTCTAACTGCCAAATTGGACTTATAATACATTTCAGAAGGTCACCTATGAAAGAGTTCAAAGTAGGAAAATATAAACAAATCACAGTCAGAAATATATCAGTTTGGATAAAACTAAGGGTTCTCCTGCTTCCTGCCAAATTAAAAATTGAAAAAAAATTACTTCTGTCTGGTCAAATGAAACATCTTTCATTTAGAAGAAAAGATTTCATTTGTTTCTGTGACATTTCTGGGGGAAACAAAGGAGTTTTCATAAAAAACAGAAGTAAACTTCAAAATTAGCAATTTAGGGTGCTATACTGCATGCATATTGACATTACTGGAACACAGAAGTCATTGAATGAATCAGGTGATTTGTCCTTGTGGGGATTATTAAAATGCATGAGGTCTAACATTCTTTCCATGCTGCAGTGCAGGTTACTTTGAAGTTTCTTAAATTTCAGACCCGCTCCCACATATTTTTTAACCAGAAGCAAATCTGTTCTTTGAGACGAACCTCTTATGATTCTATGAAATCGATGTTTCTTTTCCTGCCAGTGCAGCACGTTATGAAACACCACTGAAGATCTCACTTTACTGCCATTACCTACAGAAGCATGTCTTCCACTGACTTTACTGATAGCAAGATGGGGTGTTGCTACACAATACAATATTTTCCTATGAAACCAAGATCTGTGCTGACTTCAATGGAAAATTTTCATGCTAATGGAGCATAGGATTGAGTGAGATGATTGTGTTTTTCACCTCAATGAAAACAGAAATGATGGAATTGCTTTCCTCAGCTCATCTTTTGTAAATAATTTGCTATACTGCAATGGTATTTACTTTGGGAGTATAATTTAGTAGGCCAGAAATTGTGAAATGTAAATATTAAAGCCTAACAGTCTGATTTAGTTTGAATGCATGACAGCAATTGGCTAAGTTCTTTCAATCCCCTGGACACACAAGGAGTGCTTTTACTTAAACTTAGTCTTCAAAATAAAAAAAAAAAGCAAGTCTGTCTAATTTTGTAGGGATATAATTTTAGTAGCTAGACAATTATTAGATATTATTCATACCATCATTTGAATCACCCGTTGCTTGAGGATAAGATTATGGGTTCATGTTCTGTATATGTGCTTTAAAGTTATTTGTTAATATTTTATGTTTATTAATAGACCAGTAAGAAATTCTGTACTATGCAATAGTCGTGTGGTGTTCTTAGAAGAGGTTTCTGATTAGGCACAATGCAGATATTGCTTGTTCCTGCCTGAACATGAGAGAGAACAGCAGAATTTGGGGAAAAAAACCCAGACAAAACACTGATAATGGATCAACCCTGCATGGTATATGGTCCTCTACTGTAGAAGCCTTTAAGGAAAGAATTTCATAGAGAAACTGAGATTTCACTAGTGGCTTTACTAGATTTAGAGAAAAGCCAAGAGCAAACCCAGGTGGAAGAGACAGAGAGGGGAGCCAGGCAGCTTTCTCTGAGTCTGCCATCATGTCTCTCCCTACTCCCAGCGCCTGCTGGAGGTAGAACTTTTGAGGTGCTGGTCAATTATACACAGGATCTCAAGTCAGAGGGAGAGGAGAGCTCCAGAGTCCAGCTCCCCACGGTGATGCTGACCTGGCTGGCACATTTCCCAGCAGAAACGGAGCCCCTTTCCCTCTCAGGGGGACACTTTGGGCCAGAGCAGCTCTTGCAGTAGAGTCCCTCTGGCTGCAGCGGCATCACTGCATAGAGCAGCTGCTGCACGTGTGGGTGATAATTCAGTTCTGCAGAAAACTCTGGTCTTAACCAAACTATTTTTGTAGTCTATGCACTGGGTCTAAATGGAAGATGGCTGTGGCTTTGCTGCAGTGGATGGCAACTGCCAACGTAGAGGAGGGTTTCTGTGTTTCTGGGACTGTGTTTCAGGGTCACGGGTTTTCAGCTTCAGCCCAGCTGGGCATTCTAGTTTTAATGCAAAAGCACTTAGATTCAATTAGGCCAAACTATAGGAAATCATTAAGAGCTCAAAGATTTCTAAATTAGATCTAGCTGAAGGGTGAAATGTACATTTTCACATAGCAGGCACAGCGTCTGCCAGGGGAGGTCTGGCAGGGCCATTCCAGCTCCCTGCTAGTAACTCTCTTCTGACAGAAGGAAAAGAACTTTAGCCGGCTTGAGGCATTATATAAGATCAAAAATAGGGTTAGAATGAAATTACAATTACAAAGTGCTAATTGAATCATGGGCACTGTGACTGCTGGAGCTAATTAGAAAGGGACAGGGATGTACCAGTCCCTCACTCAGGAAGGTATTTGCCCCAGTTCAGGATCTTCTCATCACTTGATTTCCACTCAAAGCAGCTACTGGCAGACAGAGAGGTGTTTGGCTGATACAATTTCCCATCTTAGCATTTTAAGATAGAACACTTCGAGGAGACAAGGGCTTAACCACATGCAGTATTCTCCCATGACAGATTATTCAGTTTAAAACTCTGATTTGCTGCAATTCAGTGCCAGGTGAATGAGAATAGTCCTGCAATTGTACATAGGCATGTCAAAGCTTGAATGCTTCTGAGACAAACAAAACACGAAACAAAAAGCTTGTTGGCCAAGTAAAAATTAAAGAATATTAACAACAAAATTAAATAATGTTGTCAGCTATATCCTATAGTATTAAGACTTAATTCCCTTCTTTGTTTTATACATTTATTAGGTATTAATTCTGTTCCATATAGTGTAGTATATCTTGAACAACAAAATAACAAGCAGTGCAAAGCTCATTTTTACCTTTCTGAAGCTTATTATGCTTTTATGCTTCTTATAATGTGGATACTGTAAAAGATAATCATATGCTATTATGGATGATTTATTCATACTTGTTCTTTAAAAAGGGAGAAAATGGCTGTGTTATCATTGCAATTTTTGGCTTTTTTTACTATTCTTCTACATTTGTCATTTTATCAAGAAGTAGAGCAGACAAAGTCACTTGCTAAATAACAACACCTCTCTCTCCTAAAAGCGGGAAATGGGAGGAAGGAGAGCTTGCATTAGAGGGCTGGCTACTGAGAAAAAAATAAATCACAGCACAACTTCACCCGCTGTTACTCAGTGTGAAATAAAAGTAAGATCCTTTACCATTTCTTGGCTTCAAATATGTATACCTACTTAAGTATTATGTGTACTTAGGTATGCACAAAACTGAAGCATGTGTTATGTCCCACTGCCTGAGACCTATAGAAATCAGTAGATACTGACACTGACCTGGAAGGGGATGAAAGTGGGAGGAATTTTTCCCACTGGTACCATTAACTCTTTGAGTTTTCCAGTTTAGTAATGTGAAAAATGTCAGACAGGGCAGGAACACATTAACCATACTTATTAACCATTTCTACAATTTCTACCAATTAATTTGCTTCCAAGTATCACAGCTCTATGTACTTTTTTTTAGTGTGTTAGCCATAATTATAACTGATTTTCATCGCCCCTTCTGTAAATCATGCTTACAAAAAAATAAGGAATTTACTGTTATCTTCTTGTTGAAGTTATGTGAGTGGAGATTGCTGGTAAAAGGGGTGCTAGGAATTCATGAGGCAAAATGACAGAAAGACATTGGTATATTTGCCACCTCAGTTTTTATTTCCATTGGTACTTGTAAATATCAAATATGTATAAAATGTTAAGTCAATATTGTAGAGAAAAAACACTGTGCAGCTCAAGGAAAAATGAGAACAGCTTCTATCATTGCCTGATTTAACATAAAAGCAGGCTATCGCAGCTCTTCCCAGGAAAAGAATATGTTATAATGATGCAACGCTGATGTCAGAAGCAGAATGAAGTCTTCTAGATATGTGTCTTTAACAGCACCTGGGAGCCAAGCCATAGACTGAACTGTGACTTAGGAGCTGTATAGAGTTTGAAGACTGTTCCTAACCCAAAGAATTTAGGAAATGTGTATGGTAGAGGAGATACAGCAAGGCTATTAGACTCAAATAGACCTTTTTATGCAATGCCTTGTGAGACAGGCATGTGTAAGATATAGTTTTTTGACCATGTTAGGCCAAAAAAGAGATGACAAAGGCACATGCAAGTCTGAGAAGACAGGGATGGTGTAAGGAACAGATGCTGCTTCCTGCAGGAGAAAGGAACCTTCTTTTGCATATGGCTCCGTGCCTGAAGACTGAAGAGCTGGTCTTAAATGCACAGGCCATTCTGGGTATTTCTTACAAGAATTTTAGGAGTCTTTCTAAAAGAATAAAAATAAAGCACATTTTCTTTAGCAAGTTTATCTTGGGAAATTAAATAATGGTAGAAATTCAAGCGTCATCAAAGTAGCTTAGCATAATTAGCTGCCTTGAGACCTTCAGAATTTATTTGCTTGCCTATCACAATTTCCAGAAAGATAGGAGAAAAAACAGGCTTCTCTAGGCTGACTCAAGTAATGTTAAGTAAAGGAAATGTTAGACAGAAGTGCAATTATGGACTTGATCATATTACTCCAAATAGATATTGATTAAAAATATATAAAGGTAGAACAGGAGATCAAACCAGGCCAACAAAATGAAACAAAAATTTGCTAATTTCCTTATATTTTTGAAGGGTGAAAGATTTCCTTTCTTTCCTATCAGAGAAACAAAGAAAGATAATTTTGTTAATTGATTTAATCGCTACATTTACAAGTTAGGATTTTAAAGCTCATAATTCTTCTTACAAGCTGAACAAGGGATTGTTGATTTTATGGAACTAGTTCATTTGTATCCTGTATCCAATCTCTTGCCAATTTATTTTCCTGTAATTTTAATGCCACCCTATGTACTCCAAGCAGTGTGCTCGGTAGCTGTAGCAAGATCCTGGAGTATTATCCTACAGGTGAAGAGTTTTCCAGTTGGATTTTTAAGGACGGATGAGGTTATCAATCTTGGGTGAGGTTTTACTGAGCTCCCCTAGATGGCACTCTGTATGGATACAGCTTTAACTGCCGCAGTAAATCTTTCTCCACCTCAGCTTTATGTATTTTGCTAACCAATTACTCCAAAGTCATTGTAAAGTGAGGGTGAAAATACTATTTCCATCTTCAGAAGTGGTAAGAGATAAAGCCAAGGGGGAAAAAGTAATATTCGTAGTGCTTTGCACACCAAGTGGGGTTGGAAGGTTCTGTTTCTAGGGTCATAGTCGCATCATTACTGATTATTCTTTTCTTTTTTTGATCCTTGTTTATTTACAGGTGATCCCTTCTATATAGTATCTGGCCATTGGCATAACTACAACATGTACGCCTCTGTTTTTTGCATCTCACAAGCTGGAAGAAAGCAACTCACTAACAGAAGTTTTATGCCACTATTGTATGTCTTATTTTGTTTGGAACAATAATATTAAAAGAGAGGGATGCTTGATTTCTTGTTTCTGACACTTTACCAGCTCCAGGAGGGATTTTTTTGTCAGTGGTGAGGGTGCTAGGTTTCTACAAATCCCCTCTTCTTCATTTTTCTACCATCCTCTGAATGCCTAGCTTGCAAGTGGCACGCCAGAGCAGCATACTTCCAGCCTAAAGGATTAAAAGAGGAAGTGTATTTTTCTGTTCAGCCTGAATTTTGAGCATAACCTAGAGGACTATGTGTGGGACTGCAGATGCATCCTCATGCCCTCTTGGCTGTACCTCCTGGTGCCCGAGTACATACCCTGAATATGCTGGCTGATGGGGGACAGGTGGGCTGCAGGATGAGGTGCTGCCCTCAAAACCCTTGCTCATAAAAGTGGAGTCTGAAAAATCCTTTCATAGCTTATGAAATGCTGCTTGCTCATTACTAAAGGTTTGTAGCCAGACATGGCATGTAACATTTACAGGCTTACTTTCATTAGCACATTCTGTGAAAACAAAACTGAATGGTTATGTCCAGTGGCTACTTTATCTTTTATTCAAAATAGGACACAGCAACTGATGAGAAAAGGAAGGAAACAGAGCTACCGTTTCAAGGAAAAAATCTAAACAAATCCTAATTTGCAAATAACTTTCACCCAATGCCATGCTATGAACTAGAAAGAAACACAATAGAAGAGAAAGCAACAACATACCACTACAGAATCATCAATGTTGGAAGAGACCTTTAAGATCAAGTCCAACCATCAACCCGGCACTACCCCTGCAGCCCCTAAACCACTAAACCATCACCCAGCACCAGACACAGGCACAGCTTAAACGCCTCCAGGGATGGTGACTCCACCACCTGCCTGGGCAACCTATTGCACTGCCTGTGTCAGCCCAATGCCATTTCCTCTGTTCTTCTCACTGCAGGCAGAGTAGAACAGACTGGCTCCCACCTCACCACACTCTCCATTCAGGTGGTTGTAGAGAGTGATGAGGTCCCCCTGAACTTCCTCTTCTCAAGACTAAAGAAACCCCATGCCCTCAGACCCTCCTCTCAAGACATATTCTCTAGTCCTGTCATGAGCCTTGTTGCCCTTTGCTGGACACACTCCATCACGTCAATGTCCTTTTTTACAGTGAGGGGCCCAGAACTGAATGCAGTATTCGAGGTGTGGCCTCACCAATGCTGAGTACAAAGGGATGATCCCTTCCTTGGTCCTGCTGGCTACACTCTTGATACAAATGAGAGTTTGTATCAGCAACAATTATTTGCCATAATCTT
The DNA here is from genome assembly GCA_013397845.1 of Melanocharis versteri. Taxonomy (NCBI): domain Eukaryota; kingdom Metazoa; phylum Chordata; class Aves; order Passeriformes; family Melanocharitidae; genus Melanocharis; species Melanocharis versteri. Next base: position 1,995,352 of record VZTG01001346.1, on the reverse strand, counting down.
GAAAATAAAGGTGCTAGAAGGAAAATCTCATTATGAAAGAGTGAAAGGTGTAGAACAGTTTGAATTTTGAAGTCACTGTCAAAAATTTTACCAAAACAAGAGAAAAAAATGGTGTCTCAAGGCCTGAGCAGAATCTCTAGGAGTGCAGCGAGCTGACCCACATCTGAGATCGGATTCATGATGGCCTGACTCCTGGTCCTCTGACCAGAACTCTTCATTGCCCAGGAGACTGTTAGCTACAGCAGGCTATTCTGGGATGGATTTTTCATAGTTGTTTGCACACAACAAGGACAATTCTTTCTAATTTCTCAAGGAATTGCTAAGTATCTTTTGAAAACTTTTTCCACTTGCAGCTCCTGACACTGAGAACCACTAGGAATCATTGAAGGCTTTTGCCAAAATGGGGGAGGAATGCAACAAAAGACAATAGGGTTTAAGGTACACATAGTTACACAAGCAAGGCCCTTGAAGTCAAAGAAATGAAAAAAAAACAAAAAACCACCACATGAATAATACTGTCATTCTAAATCTCTCCCAGATATAAAGGTTTGCCCTCAGCTGTTTGAGTCAGTAAACAGGCTCTCAAGATCAAGCCGCTGAAAACAAAGACTAGCGCAGTGATGTGTTTAAAAGCAGCTTGTGTATTGCACTTGATCAGCATATTTTTCCTCTTTATCACTTGCAGAAAGCCTGACTGCTGTCTCTTGAGAGGCAAATAATTTAGACTGCCTCTAGGAGAGCTGCGATCTAAGATAAATAGCTATCATCAGAGTGATAGAGTGACACATACGAGTCGTAGAGCCTCATGATGGCAGTCTGATTGCTAGTTTGGAATCTCATATTATCTGTGCTAGCATAAGAACAAATTTCTATAAATATGTGGTAGAAAGGGTGCAATTTGTTCTTCATATAATACCTGTTTTATGCTCTAGTGGAGCCAACTGAGTCACTGAAGTATCAGCACACTCTTGCAGTGCTTTTTTTAAGAAGTATTGCCACAGAATCTGAAATTGTGTACATCTCTAATTATGTTATCATCAAAATTTGTAAGTGAGTATTAGCACCCGCTTCTTGCAAAGTTCAGCTTAAGCCCAAGAGCTAATATAAGGTGGTCTCAAAAAACCAGGCTGCAGAGGATTCAGGCTGGACTTTCCAAAACAGTGTGAAGATTTTCCCTGAGTTCCTCTGCATCTCAGTTGCTTCTTGCTCAAATGTGAAGGGTACAATCTCCCTCTCCCATGGGAACAATGTGATGGTGGATTCATTCCCTTTCTTGAAGCACCTTTATCAGGGAGCACAGAAAGAGTCATGGAGAATAGATAGATCAAACTGGGCTGAAATAATGACCAGCGAAGAAGGCAAGAGGCTTCCCACAGAGCAGCATGCTGAGCTGCTCAGGAAATGATTCCTTCCCTCCTGGGCACAGAGTGATATACCAGGACCAGTGGGAAAAACTATAATAGTTTTAAAATTTACATCACACTACAGATTCCCAAATGGTGCAAGACAGCATTTAACAGCTGCAAAATATGCATCCCTCGGTATATCTTTACTTTTGAGACAGTAGTTTTGTAATCTTGCCAAAGTACCATTAACAATTTGATTAACATTACTGAAAACCTCTGTTCACACAACCATGAAAAGTAAAAAGTGGAGTCTTCTACAAAGATTACCCTGATTAAAATAAATTTTTCAGTTGTGTTTATCCTGCAAGTCCAAAACTGTGCATTTTCCCCTGTTGGAAAGATGCTCACAGTTTTGCACTGGAAAAGCTGTGCACTGCCTTGTGCTGATCTGTCAGTATTAGTATAAGGTTATGAAGACTTGGAATACTTCTGAAGGAAAATGTGATAAACACCTTGAAAATTTATTTAGCCAGCTCCCAACCCTTATTGTGTGCTTTCCCACAGTGAGTGACTAAGGGTCCCTTTTCTGTCCTGTATCAAGGACCAATGGGAATTACAGTTCACAATGAAGAAGAGAAGAACCACAACTGTGAGTGTCACTACAACAGGAGATATTATATTATGTATATAATAGCTCTGTCCTGTTAATTGTGACATTAGAGATCCTGAACACCTTCATCATGTTTTCATTGACAAGGGACTCGGAAGCACACCATTTCTTTTATTGCTTTTGCTGACTGATGGTATGCAAAGGAGTATCCTGCTTAGATGTTCTTACAAGTGGCTCTATTAAATGGCTCTATTGAACTGTAGGGAGGAAAACATTCATGCGGAGAACTTAACATAATGCTCAGTGCTGCCTGTGCAGCTCTCCCAACAAGTCCCAACAAGCTTCAGAGAGAATAAGGCACTTTGTGGTGCCACAGATGCCAGTGTTCAAAGTACAAACAAAATGAGCTTTGTCTACAGGGAGATGCTGGCAGCTTCCTAACTCTGTGTGGAATCTGCAGATACTGTTTTGCTTTAGCTAGAAGGGCTTCAGTTGTCTTTCAAAGAAGTGTGAGTGTAAGGTAACATCCCTTCTTCATGGAGTCACTTACTTGATATAGAGAGAGCTCAAGTCCAAATGTCTTCCTCACAGCACTCATATCCCAGGAGTACCTCATGGCCTGTGAGATATGCTCCTGTGAGGTTCTCTAAAACTCTTTAGCTAAAATTTATTTAAAATTTCACTGGATAAAATGAAGGATCAGAGGCAGAGTAATGCAGAAGGCTCCACACTGCATCTGCTGGAGGCATGGTCTCCTTTCTGAAGACAAGGAACTTTAATCATTTTATATGAGGTAAAAACCCACACCAAAATTTGAAAGATGGCAATGAGAGTGTTACTATGAAAAGATAACCTCCTGCATTCTGATGAGAGTTTTGCAGTGTAGGTTTTAAATATTGGTTCAGCTTTCTTTGGTCTTCTTTAGACTCCCTCACATGTAAAGTTAGGGAAGGAATTAATAGCCAGTGTTTTTTCTTGTCAGGTTTTCAGCATATGACAAATGCTCCATTTCTGGTGGAAAGCATTTTTTTATTTTCCTTTTTTTTTGGCCCATACTTTCTTTGCTTTCCTGGCATATGCTAAAAGGCCAGAACAGCCCTTCTACTTCAGTTCCTAGATCTGTGTCTGATTTCATTAAACATCTGCAGATTTACCGTGCCTCAGCTACTCCATGTAAAACACTGTCTTGACATATCATAAGCTCAAAAGTATGAAGAAAAGAATGAGGATACAGAAAGTTTGGAGAGCTGGCAGGGTTGTATTTCTGGAAATTTTATTTAAAATCTTTATTAAAAAACTTGTCAGTTTGTACAACTTATTGGTAGCCCAAAGGCATACTCAGGAAAAGGGAGGTTTTATTTCTGTGGAATATAAACTGTAAGGCCAGGGAGAGAGGTATCGTAGTGTATTCTCAATAATGACGAACAAGGAATGGAGAAGGTATGGTACTGCTGGTATGACACTTGTAGTATTAAGTTATATTGTTTGCACTGACCTAGGTATATATTCTTCTTTCTCCTCTAACTAGAATAATTCTTCAAAATTCACCAGTATATAACACTGGAAAAGTTAATTTTGGAAGAAATAACTGTGAGTCTTTGGCGTGAAGCTAGTTACAGTTTGGAAAGCAGAGGCTGAATTATGGAGGAAGTGGTTTTTCTGCTGGTTTTGGTTGGTTTTTTGTGGTTTTGTTTTGTTTTGCTTTGGGTTTTTTGTTTGTTTTGTTTGGTTGATTTTTATTGTTGGTGGTTTTTTTTTGTTTTTTAAATTTAATCTCCAATGCGTAAAGCTGGATCTGAGCAGCTACCACTCAAAAATCTCCCTTAAAAGATGAACGGGACTGTATATACTCCTTTGGATGTTGGCATCAGCTTCCCCTGCTAAGTTTCTACTTTGCAACCTCATCATAAAATTTCACACTGGGTTAAATTTTGGCATGATTCGAAAGAAGATGAGCCAGGAATTAATGAAGAGGAAGATTCAACAACATGATAACCAGAAACTAATGCTGCTACTGCTTGAAAAACTGGGGTAAGGGAAAAAGGAGAAAGGGAAATGTTATCAGCAGGAGATATTTGCTATTCTTCATTTCTTTATAGATCTATTCCTTTTAATTTCAGTTCTCCAAAGAGATATTTTTATCACTCCTTATTATTAGTAACATCAGTTGCTTCTGTGATTTCCTTACAGTCTAGTTATCAAAAAACTTGTGAAGTTGTTGAATATCAACTGCTACCTAGAGCCAAGTTTTGCTTATAAAGCCAGTTAGATGAAAGTGCCAGATTCAAAGGCTGAATACAGAATAATTTGTATAATTGTAAGTTGAGCTCATCCATAACAAATGTTAGTAGAGCAGACCTTTTGTTTCCCCAACCAACAGAGGCATTCACCTCTGTCAAGCTCAGTCTTGCTACATCTCTGCTACAGCTGCATAGTAAAAAAAAAAAAAAAAAAAAGCTCTTATAAAAAAATCCAGCAATGCTTTCCTTGGGAATATGCATTCATTACAGTGATTGCATAGCACTCTTACTGTGTGTCCTTTTGCTCTTTACTTGTTCTCCAAGCAGTTGGGATTAGTGTTAACACGATATCCCAGCTAGCTCGGCAGCTACTCCCTTATTACAGGTTCTACTCTGCATCTGAGATGAGACTGCATGTCTTACTAGGCACTGGCCTTGTGATGTATGCTAGTAAAGTCATAATTTTTGTATTTATAAAACAAAGAACAAATTATCCTGTCCTGGAGCTCTCTCATAACAAGATTCTGCTGTACAAAATCTAAACTAGTTTCCTCCCTCGATCACTCTTCTTAAATCTCACCTAAAAGTGATTTGGCCACTAAAGCGATTTGTTAAAGGCTTGTTAACAGCTGTTCCCTTCCTATGACTTTCCCCTCATGGCTGTTATGTGAAATAACTTTCTGTAAGAGAAAAGCAAATTAATCATGATTATTTTTCAATGGATCCTCACTCATCATACGAGCTATCAGTGTTTATCATGTAGGCCCTACAATCAGCAGTGACGACAAATGCAAAGACAATGAAGTCATCACCTAATTTTGAGGCCCATTTACCTCTTTAGCTCAAGGAAAAATTACCTGGCTGGAAATAGAGGGATTTTCCATTTTATACTTAAGACAGGCAATTGTAGCTGAAGTACAACAGAGCCTTGGGAAGGATATAAACATGGGTTCTTTGTTCCCCTTCATGATGTTCTAACACTTATGTATAAATAATAGAAGGTAACAAGTGAACATTCCTGCATACCCAGTGGTGAAGCAAAAGTGTGTGCACAACTAGTGGTTTTCATCAGGATCTTAAATACTCAGTGTCTGCCTGTTCAGGTTGTTACAAACTGCTCTGTAAATGGTTGGGTTATGTGACCTCTGTACAATGGCTGGTTGCTTTTTTCCCCAACAGAATGTTTCTGTTATCTTCAACTTTCTTAAGAATGTTTCCTGATTAGAGATCTAACATTGCCAGCTGTATCTTCCTGATAACGTCAGCATGCTCTGGGGTCACTGAACAGGTCACATGCACATTTTATGTAGCCACAGCTGACTAATAAAATTTATGTCAGTACTGCTTTTGGCAGCACCTTTTATTAATATATATTATTAATACATATTAATACATATTAATATACTATTATTAAGAATATGCTAGTAGTGATCTCTTCCAGTTAGGGTTCAGAGGTAGCCATAAGTACATAGTGTGACCATAAAGACAGGGCATCTTCAAGATGTCCCTTGAGGAGATGTGGGAGAGAAAGAGAGAGAAGTAGTCTCCCACTCTGCCCCTCCACTGCCTGCTCTCTGAGAAAAGGTGTGCTGGAGAGGAAACTGAAGCCACCCCTCCTGTCAGTGACTTGCCATGTCCTACCACTATGTCAAAAGGCACCATCTGCATCTTCACCTCTAGCTCAGACTCATCGCCTGGCTCCACAAATGCCAGCCTCTGTAGGGACGAGAGACCCAGCAGTTGTGTATTCGTGTAACAGGGAGATCAGTGAGTAGTTTGTATGCTGGTGGCTCTCATGTGAGGGTGACTTTGCTTGGGACAGGGTGTTGTGCCAAAGCCAGCTGTCTTCCCATTGCTACAGCAGAGATCTGAAGTGCTGGTGGGTCAGCTCCTGAACAGCTGCAATTTGCAGCATGGATTTTTCTGGTTGATAACTAAGATCTGTCACAGTTTTCAGGTTTGTAAAGGACTAGATGGGTTCAATGCACCAACTATATCCAACTGCAAGCTGTCTGATGAGAGAAAAGGACATGAGCGGCTCACTAATCTTTCTCTCAGACTTCTGCTTCCATTATGTTACTTCCAGTCAGATGGAAACAAGATGAAACTTTGGAAAACTCAAGGGGTATTGAACAGAGAAGCAGGGCAGGAGCACTGCCCAGAGGAAGAATGATGGAAGCAGCCCTGGAACAGGGAGATGAAGAAAAGGAGCTTTGCATAGCTTTCTTTCTCCTTTCTGGGGGGCTTCAAGAACCTTCCTCAAGATTTACATCTATTGCGCAAGTTACTTTTAACAGGAAAAGTAAAGGACCCACTCCAGGAACTAGGTCATACATTCCAGCTTCCTGGCAATAAATATTGGAAAAGGATCTGAGTGAAGGTATCAGTCAACCCATAAGTGTGTTTTCTTCCTTAAAGCCAGGAAGTCCAGTCTATTTTTCCCACTGTGCTGCTGTCATGGCTTAACTGCAATCACTAACAAAGTACCACACAGCCACTGGCTCAGTCCCTACCCACTGTGGGATGGGGAGGAGAATCGGAAAAAGATGAAACCCATCCGTTTAAATAAGAACAGTTTAATAATTAAGTAAAATATAATTAATAATAATCATCATAGGAGTCGTAATGGAGAGAAAAGGAGAGAGAGGGAGGAATAAAACTGAAGAAAGACAAGTGATGCACAACACAATTGCTCAGCACTCTCTGACTGATGCCCAGCCCATCCTCAAGAAGTGATCAGCCCCTCTTGCCCAACTCCCCCAGTTTATATACTGATGTTCTATGGTATGGAATGTCCCTTTGGCCGGTTTGGATTGGCTATCCTTGCCATGCTCCCTCTTTGCTGCTTCTGTATCTGCACACTGGCAGGGAGTATGGGAGCCTGAAACGTCCTAGAATTAGAGTAAAGCACTACTGAGAAACAAAAATCCAAAACACAGCACTGTAACTTAAATTAATTTTGTCCCAGCCAAACGCGGGATGCCCACTCTTGTGATTTGAAGTATCATGACTCCTTCAGAAACACTGGGAGGTTGTCTTTTAATTTCACTTGGCAGATCACAAACTTTATTATAAAATTTGTCTATTAAAATTAACACTTTCTTCTTTTTTTAGTGAGTGTTTATTGATTATAATTTTTAATTTTCCCCTGTTCATTCAACTCTGACACAGCTGTGTCTTTTGGTCAATATCCATTTTCTAGTAGCTAATCAACTTCTATTTGCAAAGTCCAGATTTTATCGATTGGTTTTAGTATGGTTATTTTCAAGAAAAAAGAGAATGTAAACATTTCAACAAATATTTTTAATACAAAACTGAACACTCCAAAACCAAATCCAAGTTAATCTCAGCAATCCTAATCACCATGTAATATTAATTACTTGGTGGCCATTATTCTCATTTTTATCTGGACTCTGCACCTCTGCCCCATGTGCTTTTGCTCAGCCTAGAAGCCTCTTGAAGTTATGTAGCTCTACAGTACAGTTATGGATGGGAGGGCTGCCAGAACCAGTGCAAAGAGAACACTCAGCAGTGCACTAGTCCTGTAACAGAGCTACAGAGAAAATAAGAATATTAGCAGATCTCTCACAACTCTCTCTTTTCAGTATTGTGGAGTTGTGCATTAGAGCAGTGTTCTATTGAAAAAATTGAAGTCAGAAGAAAACACACAGAAAATCAGGTTTTAAAAGACGAGGCTTTTAGAAGAAGATATATTTCTCTGAACAAAGCCCAAGATAAAATGCCCTGTATCTGCAAATAAATAGGAGTAGAAAATAACCTACCAGAAGTAAACCCATTCTTGGTAAAAAAACCTCCTCTAGGTCATCTTGTAAAGTCAGATCAGGTTTATTTCAATAAGGCATAAAAAGCCATTTTCAAGGTCAATAGCATCTTGCCAAATAGGAACTACTAGGACCCTTGATTGATGCCTACTGGTAGTTGGCAATATGATGTGAGATGAAGGAATTCGTAGTACCCATGGGAAATTTTAAAACAGTGTCAGAAATGACATAATATGCTTGTAGAAAAGTTAGAGGAACAAACCTCTGAATCAATTACCCCTACTGACCCCTGCAGCCAAACCAAGCCCATCAGAGGATCTTTGAAAAAAAACCCAACCAACAAACAAATCTTCTGGCTCTACCTGTTCATTTAATTTTAAGAAACCAACCTGTTTGGATCCTTTGGAAATCGTGGATACATCATGCCTGCGACATTACTCACATGAACAGGAAAAAGTCTCCTGTCTCCAGGATCTTTACAGAGCACTTAAATGAGTAAGAACACGTGTTATTTTAAAAACAAACAAACAACCTCAGGGTGGAGTAGATGTAAACAAGGAGTATGAAAGGAGAGTTATGACAAACAGGAGATGGGGATGAATCACTGAAAGTCATGTGATGGAAATGCAGATGGCATAAGAAAGAATTTGAAGCTTCCAGAAGAGGAGAGCAAAGAATACTTATCACTATTTTCATGTTTCAAAGTAATTCATCAACATTTCCCTCTCCTCTGCTGTTTCTGAACCAATCAATCCTTACCAAGAACAAGTGGAGTGGTCCTCTCCTTAAAAAGTTATGATGGCAGCTGAGATCAGCTGTGGCTTCTTCCTAAAACAGTTGCTAGTTTTCATCCCCGAGCTGAGCAAAGCCTGAGGAAGTTCTTGGTTATAAAATACATTATTTTCACAGTACAGGTAGTTAATTCATATCCACTGCTCTGCCCAAGTGCTGGCAGCTAGTTCTTGATTCTATACAGCTTTGTGTGGAGTCTAGAACAGATGTGACATGCTGTTTGCATAATTTAAAAATCTCTGTACGTATTTTTTGTCCTAAATTTCAGCTCTTGGCATCATGTGATTAAAAGCAGACCTCTTTTTTTTTTTTTTTTTTTTTTTTTTTTTTTTTTTTTTTTTTTCTCAATTACAACTCTTCATTGTGATAGTTTCAGAGAAATAGTTACAAACAGGAACCATGGATGCTAAGTACAGAATCTGGTAAAATAAAGTACACGATTCTAAATGACTACTGTAGTTTTTTTAATAATCCAGTATTATTTGATGATCAGAATGAAGCTTGTCCTGAGCAGCTTGCTCTGGCTGACCTTGCTTCAGGTGGGGTTTGGACTAGATGATTTCAAGAGATGCCTTCTGACTCCAAAGATTCTGTGATTCTGTGTTCGCAATGTCAGACTCTTCATTATGACTGTAAAAAGGTTCATCCTATAAACAGTAAAAAAGACCTATTGTTTGCTGTTGCTATGTGCAGTCATTTCCCAAATGTTTCCCCCTGCAGTAGTGAGTGTGTAAGTGCAATACCCTCACATACGAACACAAGAACAGATGGTCCTTGCTCTTATCTGGTCTGTATGAATAATGACTTAGGCATGATAAAAAGTAGAACTGGAATTTCTTTTAAATACCTGTGTCAGAATGATAATTTGAGCCAATATGAAGATGACATTTCATTAATTGTGTTAAGTCAGGGACAAAGGCAAAAAGTATGAATGTGCCAATCTCATCATTCTCTCAAAAGCATTTATTATGCACCTGTGATGTGCCATATCTCCACTAAGGAGGTAGAGAGATCTGAGAAATAAGCCTTCAGATGCAGCCCCCCATCTCCCACAGCGATCATGCCTGTCTGTGGATGTGTGAGAGTCGTGGGATTTCAGAAGACTCAGGACACTGGCACACAGTGGCACCATTCCCAAGCAGCTGTGTGTGAACATGTCTTGAGTACATCACCTGTAGAGCCTGAGTGTTGTGAAGCTGAAACACAGTAAGACATCAGTAGAACCAACTGCACATTGTGTTCCATGGAAAAGATAAATCATAGAGTACAACTTGCATTAAGGCAAGCAATCACACCTTGTCATTTTTTTCAGAAGATGTCTTTCATTGCGTCTATTAAGTTGCTGAAGCCAGTGCCTTCAGAGCTCTAGTAAAACTGTAAACAGCAGTCCAACATATACCACTAGTTTTAAGGCAACTCTTTCCAGCATTTACTTTCTGCTCTGAGCACTGTAGGACTAAGGAGAGTAGTCAACTTGCCTTTTATTAGTCAGATTTCATGTATTTTACCAGGAGGACTCAAAACCTTTTTTTTTAAGATAAAAGCATGGAGAATTGTTTTGAATGCAAACACGACTATGAAGCACACTTGAGACTGTAATGTACTTTGGGAGAACAGTGGAAAAGAAATCTTATTCATAGACAATTTTAAAAAAAACCCTTTTCTTTCATTAAAAGCTGTTACAATATGTTCAATATACTGACTGCCCAGCAAAGAAATCCTGCAGGAGAGAGAACAATAAATCCAATTACCAAAGACTTGGAGTTCAGAATCCATAGGTATCATACCAAAAGCCAAGTTCCAACACAGTATTGTGAGAGAATAGAATACATTAATTGAAGTTGTTTTCACCCTCTCTTTAGAGAAATCCTAGGCTATTACAAAACTAGTCCTATTTTTAAAACAACTGACTGTCAAGGGCACACTAATGAATCATCACTCTGCCAGAACCACAAACCTCAGGAATGTATGGCTTGCTGGGAGGGGGAAGCGGTAGTCACGAAGCTGCGAAGATTATTTTGCACTTGCTGATCATCTTTAATGGGTGTATTTTACCCCTTCTCCCATTCAATATGAAGGATGTTATTTCAAATTCTCAAGTTCAACTAAATAACGCCACAGAAGGAAAGGTCACAATCTGAGAACAAATGTCAGCATCTATCAGCATTTTCCCTAGCAGTTCTCTTTATCTGAAAAGCTACACAAGCTGTTTCACGCAGCTGCTTGCACTAATAATTACTTATGTCCTTGCTGTGTAAACTTAAATGTGTATTGAAGTTGGCCACAAGAACCATATGTCTATGGCTAAACAAAACAGTCCTTAGTTTGCAAATGAATGTGTATCTGAGACATCAAGACTAACATTTCCTTGATGTATTACACTGAACACTGCAGAGCTTCAGCATGGAGGGTATATAAAACTGACTTAGCTGGAACCTCAGTGACAAGTCTGTGGCTGGAAATGCTATTTCTCTGAGCCTTCCAATAAACTTTTCATATTTAGGATCTGGAACAGCATCAACTTCATCTGGCTCTTCCAATACAAATCCAGCAAGGTGAACACAGTGATCTCTTTGAAAACTGGCATCTGTCAAATGGTATGTTGTTTTACTTGATACATTCAAACTATCTGTATGGAAAGTTTTGCACAATGACATCTTCCTAATTTTCCACTCATCTAGTGGGAGTGTTCATGCATTATCATTTTACTGAGAAACAGAGCAGTTATTCTAGCTGCAAAGATAACCTGGTTCTCTAAACTGCGTAATTTCTTTTTGTGTGTCCTTTTGCCTTGGGAAAACAAAGTAGTGTAAATGAACAAGGACTACAACATTAAACAGAAAAACAATAACGTTTGTCTCTTGTTCAGTCATATCAATCAAGTGCTAATATACACTTGTAGTAAATATTTACAAAATGCTTTCTCTTGTGTTTTGGGAACACATTCTAATTGCTGATACAAGCCAGGAAGGATGTCACTGGCCTTCTTGGTCATCTGGGCACACTGCTGGCTCATGTCCAGCCAGCTGCCAACATACACACACAGCTCCTTTTCTGCTGGGCAGCTTTCCAGCCAGTCTGCCCCCAGCCTGTAGCACTGCCTGGGCTTGTTGTGACCCAGGTGAAAGACCCAGCACTTTGCCTTGTTGAACCTCACACCACTGGCCTTGACCCATCAACCCAGATCCCTCTGCAGAGCCTTCATACACTCCTGCAGATTCAGCACTCCAACCCAACTTGGTGTCATCTGCAAAGTGATGAGGGTGCACTCGCTCCTCTCATCCAGATCATTGGTGAAGATATGAAACAGGACTGATCCCAGTCCTGAGCCCTTGGGAACACCACTGGTGACTGTCCACCAGGTGGATGTAACTCCAGTCACCACCACTCTCTGGGCCCAGCCATCCAGCCAGTTCTTACGAAGTGAGCAGTGCACATGTCCAAGTCATGGGCTATCAGTTTCTACAGGAGAATCCTGCAGGAAATGATGTGAAAAGGTTTACTAAATGCCAGGCAGACAAAATCCACAGCATTTCCTTCATCCACTTAGTGGGTCACTCTGTCATAGCAGGAGATCGGGTTGGTCAAACAGGACCTGCCTTTCCTAAACCCATGCTGGCTGGGCCTGATCCCTGGTTGTCCTGCGTGTGCTCACAATGGCACTCAAAATTATCTCCTCCATGACGTTTCCCAGCGTTAGGTCAGGCTGATAGACCTGTAGCTCCCGGAATCCTCCTTCTGGCCCTTCTTGTAGATGGGAGTCACACTCACTGAGGTCCAGTCAACTGAGACTGCCTGGTGAGTCAGGACTGCTGGCAAATGATGGAAAGTGGCTCAGTGAGCCCTTGCACCAGCTCCCTTAGTACCCTGCATCCAGGTGATGACCACACAGACAATGAGGAACAGCAGATATATCATGTCTTACTATTCCAGAATGGTTTTGGAAGCATCACAGAAGCGACATACAGAAAAAGATAAAAGATCAGAAAATAAGTATACTTTTTTACTCTGCTTTCTTCCTTAACTAGTTAGCAAATGACATCCATTTTATTTTCTCTAGAATGAATCTTCTGCACAGGAATCAAAATTAAGTCTAAAAGAAGGTATCTACATTCTAATTGTAAAAACCTCTTTTTCAGGACAGGCAGGAAGTGGGATAATTTCCAGACATCTGTGAGTCATAGCATGCAAACAGAAGACAGATGGGCATACTTACTCGGCAGAATTTTTTTATAATTCAGTGTAACTATTCTCTTAGCTTTTTTCCTTAATTACATTGACATAAGGTGAAAAGAATAACAGGTCCTAGGATGTTTGACTTGGATTTGCCCTGATTTGTACAACTGTAACAGACAAATATTTCAAGATTCCAGAGGTTAAGACCAGATAAAGCCAGATATTTAAATAAACCCATTTCTATGAATCACATTTACAAAACATTACCTTGAAAAGGGGACTAGAAAAGCTTGGACTCAGTGCTGTTAGTACTAAAATTCTGCTAAAACCCTGTCTGTCACTGTAGCTTCAAAATATATTTTTAGTACTGTGTTTCATTAGCCTCAACAGTATCAACCCACCGGAAAGCCATGCATGCATGGAAGAGCTGGAGACCGAGGAATAAGGTTTAAATATTATAATTTTCCATGAGCTGAAAGGATCTGAAAGTTCAGCTGCAGTGGAAATGGGTTGCTATTGCCTAACCCTGCCCCAAGCACCAAGTTTTTGGCTTGCACATGCTCCCAAGAACCTAGGCTGTTACTTAATATTCTATTATCTAAGAGCAGTATTTTTATATTCTGCTCAGTGTGCTGCATGCTCCTCCCAGAAACACAAAACTAGCTCAGCTCCAGTTTGAGAGAAGGAAGGCTGAAATCCACTGGGCAACAGATCCCCTTCCTCTCTTTGCAAGTCCACACCTTGACACAGATGTTTTAAGATTTTCTTCTAAACCCAATATCCAAGATGAAAAAAACCCAAACAAACAACAAAGCCAAACTACCTGTGATTTTTCTGTGCTATCAGGTGGTAATAAATTAATTTTTTTATCTGGGTGATGTCTGGGAACAATGAAAATAGGAAGCCTCTGGACTGCAGCTGTGCTGATCTTCAGCTCTCTTCAGAAACCATCTATCGCAGCAGGGGTAGAGGTTTAAATAGTAAGGATTCTTCACAAACCACAGGTGCTGAAGGAGTTAAGAGTTTCACCATACATAAATACTGCAGAAGAGAAAGAAATAGTACCTGCACCTTGGCAAGACTTTCTGGGCTAGGCTTTTTTATTTGGACTTTGCTGAGTGTGCAGTCTTAAATGGATGGCCCATGAATTCCTGTTATCTGTTTTTTTAGCCTCTATGAATAAGTAAATCACAACCTATAAAAAGATTAGCAGTTTTTTCTCATTGCTGATAAGTCAGAATCCAGTCAACCAGTGTAGTACTGCAGGTTTCTGCTGGTTAAAAGGCTCTCAGAGGCTTAACTGATAGAAATTTATAGTGTCATAGTTTCACAATGGAGCAAATCTCCTTCTGAGGGGATGATAAGATAAACTGTAGTGCTGGGTATGGTGCGATTCAGCAGACATTTAGTCAGTACCAGCTAGGACTCACAAAACAGTCACTCTTGACTGAGGTTTTGAGGTTTTGCTCTGCAGTATTTTTCCAAATCCAGAGCACGCGGAATTCCTGTGAGAAGTTAAGTCCTCCACCCTGTCAGTAAAACATACACTCCGAAGCTGCTCTATTGATGAATGAAGCTCTCTGGAGGAAGGGAAGGAAGTTCTGTCTTTTTTCAGCCAGAAAGTTCAGACCCCTTCACAGATGCAGCTGGGGGCTGTACACTGGCCCGCACAGCTGCATCTGGCCTGGGCAGGCAGCTGGGATCTGCCAGTGTAGCAGAAGCACAGAAAATACCGATGACTAACATTTGCCACTCACACCCTTGCAGTACTTCCAGCTTGACTTAGACAAGACTGCCCTTTTCTGATATTTTGTCTTGCCGTACTCCCAGTCACTTCCAGAGGGTAACGTATCTGACATGTTGAGTTTTGTTACTTAGCATTTAATCTTTTGACAAAAGTCAGCATTTGGTCCCCAGCAGTCAGTTTTAGGACAGCTGAAGTGCTGTCTTAGCAATCACAGATGAGCTGGTTATATCACACAAAAGCCTTTTTGTGTCATGACTAATTTCAGATCCTCCCTGTTTCCTATGCAGATTCCAGCCTTGTTCCCTCATGCACAGAGAATTAAATTCTATGCCTGCATTTCCTTCTGGCTTCTCCTCTGGGACACAGACTTATTCAGAACAATCAGACAAGCTCAGGAGGCAATAGAAAGACATCACCAACAGCACTTGCTACCCACCCTGCAAGACTCCTTTGCATTTCAGTGCATGACTGTCCCTGGCACTGTAGGACTACAGGAGCCAACCTCCTTCATATGACTGCACCCTAGGTCAATGGCCTTCTTTTTTTTTCCCCTTTCCCAAGAGAAGTGTCCTGCTAGTACAGACTCTAGATTGCACTCTCCTGCCCACACTGAAATTTTAGCTTTCTGTGTTTTCCTGCATGTTCTGGCTTTGGAAGGAGAAGAGACACCTATGTCAGGTGAATGAGCATCTCTACAGCTCTGTTATCTACAGCGGTCCTGACTAATATCTGCTGAAGGATATTCCTCTTCACAAGTACAGCAGGGGTTGTTACAGAATTTTATCTGGCCTTTGCACCGCTGTAGCCTCATACATGCAAATGCCTGATACTGGTAAGAAAAATCTAAGAGGAGGTAAAGGAAAAGTACGATTGCCTGCTCTATTTATAGGTTTACTTATTCTCTAAATGAAACTAATGTACACACAGGTGTCCTGTTCCCAGGAAGCCATACCCATTATGAAACAAATTTCAAATATGAATAATTAACCTACTTTATTGTGCCCAATTTGAGGCAAAACAAGGCTACAAAGAGGAAATAAAAGACAAACAAGTACACGGATCCTACTGAAATGAAGACTTCACTTCTTGTTTAATTCTGATGGGACAGCTGTTTTGTAGCTTCTGCTGCTCTGAGTAAGTCTGGCAGATTTCTTCACTCACGGAGTATTTCTTTCAGAAGTAAAACTTATTTTGGTTACAGGTCATTACTCACATGTTTCTTTAAATATTTTATTAAAGTGACATCAGGTGTGTCAAAAGGCACTCCTTATGACTGCTTCTGCAATTACAAAGCAAGTCTCCTAGATACTATTTTCTCTTTACTTGGGTAGATGAACTCCTTATGTAATAAACATGCCTTTAATTTCTGAGCATTTGTGACTATATTTACCTCAAAGGACAGACATACTGACCAGCAGGACCATAACATACTCTGATTCCCAGTAACCCTGATTATGGGACCTCCTGAAAAATCCTGCATCCATCTCCCATGCTTAACTTTTCAGGAGAGATGTATGTCTGGGTCTTCACCTTCCTCAGTACAGAAATGGTGCAAAATGGTACATCTGAAGCCAAGAGGTGGGAATCACTCCCAGGTTCCCCTGGTAGAAACGCAGCTTGTGCAACTGTTGATGGAATTTTTTCATCTGCTTGAGGAGCAAGTGCATGTTTTCATGACAATTCAGCTCTCTTTCTGTTGTGCGTATCTCTCTATCTCCCTGCTTCCTCAAAGACAGACAGCAAGAATAACAACATATAGCCCTGTAATTTGAAGAAATTAATACTGCTTTTTCCAGGAACACTGGAATAAAATCTTTTGCACTCCATCCATTGAATATTAAACAGTAAGGGAAAAAAATGATGAAGAACCACAATATTCTCTGCCAGTGCCTTCCCTGGACTATTTTCAGTTTTATCCTTGCCATTGCTGTAAGTTTCCTCAGATTGCAGCTCCATAACATAGCACCACTGCCAGTGATCTCTTTCGGTTCCCCATTTCTAAAGAGCAAAAGGTTGCCTTGGCTTTGCAGGTGACACATCAGCTTTTCTTCTCAATACAACACAAGGGCTGGCTTCCTTCCCCAGAACCTCAAGGACCAAGCACCATGCCCAAATCTCTCAGAGCCTTCTTCTAGAGTGCTCTGAAATCCAAATAAAAGCTGACATTGAATTCTTCTTCCTGATCTTCCTCTTGACAGCAGAGGCTAACTTAACTCAGCCAATAGCAAGAACACTCCCTCAGCTCTATCCTCATTTGAGATGTATTTAAACAACCAGTCAGCTGCTTTGTACAACTACACAACATTAAAAGCAAAGAAAATATTTTAAATTCTATGCTAAGCTTATAGAAATAATTAGAGAAGTATAATCAACATAAAAAGTCACACTGAATACACACTGTTAGAGTATGCACTAGAGAAAGCAAAATCAAAAATATAGATGTTCTAGCACAGAATTTATAAGAGAGATACAGAAAAAATCCAGCCAAGCACCGTGGGACTTGCCTTCAAGCTAAAGATCTGAAAATGTTTGGTCTTTAAACTAAATATTTTGTGACCAACTGTTATTTGGGACCAGCTTTGTTAGTAAGATTCACAACAATTTAAGAAGAAAGGTGCGATAGCCTGAGGCTGGAATTCAGTAATTTTTTTCCTACAGTTCCTTTTTCATACTGCATTTAGTCAAAAGATTACAAGTCCAGTGCAGGGAAAAAAAAAAAAAAAAGCACAAAAATTTTCAGCTTCAGTTGCTCACAGCACAAACTATGCTGACCTTTTCCAGACAATTACATAAACCAGCAATGATAAGCAGTAGGGATCCCTATTAAAATACAACCCACAGCTTTTGTATGTGTGTATGCCTTCTTTTTGACCCACGGTTACTGGCTACACAAAAGAAGATTTTATGAAGAAAAACAACAGATATGACAAATTCCAACAGAAATCAACTTCCAAATATGAGCAGCAAGCATAATCACAGCTGAATCCAGCATTTGCGTAGTTCACTGGGGATGGTCTGAGGCATTTTTTATCTTTTATATTCAATTCAAACTAGGCATGCCAGTAAAACCCCATTCATCTGTTTCATGAGTCATAAGCATCTTTGTTCTGTGCGCTTTGCTGACTGTTTCCTCTATCTGAGGGTGGAGAATGTGCTTTGTATAAAATTTCAACTTGTAAGTTCTCTCTGGCAGAGTGCATGTGCCCTACTCAAAAGACCGTTTTCCTTTACCACATACTGCTGCAGCTTAAATTAGCTGAAAAATCTCAGGCAGGAAATCCCTTAACGTGAACTACGGACCTGTGCTTTCTATAGATGCTATTGGTGATTCATTGTGCCTGCTAGAACTCCCGTTCCTCTTTTCCCAGTCTTTGCAAAGAAATGGAAATAACTGAGCAGCCCTTTGGTTGCTTGCATTTTAACATACAGTGTAGGCAGTTGTATCTAACAAAGAAAGTAACTAAATCTAGCATCAGTGTTGCCTTGTTGGATCACCAATACAGTGATTGAGGTTGGGAAATAAGTTGTGGTGGGTTTTCCTTCACAGGAAGCACCTTTCTATGGAAAAAGAACAACAACATTTCCTGCACAGTTTGGAGAAGGTCAGGTATCAGTTCATGCTACTCCTCTTGACTTCTCCAGCAAGAGCGGCCGTTTCTCAGACATTCCCCAAACAGTGTTTGAGGATGGAAGCATAAATGAATAATCCTTTTTTCTTGCAAACAAGCTCAAAAACACAATCAGTAAAGCACTCATAGCAACATAAAAATGCATCCTTCTCTCAGTGCAAAAAAAAAAAGTCCCACTTAAGCTTCTGAAGGAACATACTTCTGAGGATGTATAGTTAATGATTTTCTTCCACTCCTCCATTCTCCACTAAGGAATGTTTCTGAGCTCTAAAATAGCTCCACGCAAAATGAATGTTGTTGAAATAATGAAGGATCTGCAAGCCAGATGCCTGAGAATTTGATCAAGTGATCAAATTTTTACCTTCCCATATGATAAACTAGAACACTTGAAAAAGGGTGTAAAAACTTCAGTGATGTAAACTTCATCTAAGTAAACTTAAAAAGTATTATATTTTGTTTGTATAGCAGATTAGTTCTGTATCAAACTCACCTTTTATACTTGTAAAATCCTTTATATTATTGTACAAATGCCTCTCTGAAGAAATGCTGATAGCAGGGGAAAAGACAATTTATGGTCTACAGTGAATTACACTGGTAATTAAACATACTTGGAAACTCACAGGAAACTTGAAGAGTCGTGTAAAAAAATTAAACGTTATATAAATTATTATTTGTAAATAAAGGCAAAGAGGCATGTGCAAGAACAGCATAAACTTGACATTCAGCTGTTGCCAAAACTGGTGTGCTGAGCTGATGTTTTTCTTAAATCCCATTGTGTTGAGTTTAAAAAGTTCACTGCAAAAGCGCTGGGTGAGAACAGAACTTGTCAGGTCAGATGCATGTTTGTCCATTGCTTCACCCTCCTAATGCATCCTCTCCTGCCCAGCATTATTTCTGAAGCAGAAAATTCATTACTATAAGACAAATAGATAAGCAAATCTTGATTTTCCTTCTCACTAGCCAGTTTTAAGATGTGAACACTAAGGCCAGTGAGTAGAGTTCATGCAGCTGAGAAAAATGCTGTGAAACCTGAAGGTGTTCCAAAAGATTTTCAGCTGTGCATAAGACAGTAAAGAAGAGATTCTTCTACCTCCTTGTCAGTGCTGTCTTCAGAAGGTGGGCCAGGAAGCTGTTGTAGAAAATGGCAGGGAGGAGACCTTTGTACAAAGTTAAGCCTCTGGAAATCAATGGGTTGTTGTTGCCATGTCAGAGAAACAAAACACTGTAAACATCTGCTTTTTCTGGCAGTATCAGTTTCGCGATGTCAAGTCCCCCCAGCACCAGCGTGCAACACAGCTGAGGCTCAGTGTGCTGCATGCTCCTGCTCACACAACCTCTGCAAAGATGTTGCAATAAAGCTTTGGTCAGTTTTTCAGCTGTGCTGATTTCAGCTGTGCATGCTGAAACGTATCCTTCCTGGTTCTGTATCCAGGAAGACAGAAGTTATGTTTATGGTACCTGTGGTTTGTTCAAGTCATCCAATGCATCTGCACTGGCTGTATCCAAAGACAGCACCAGGCACATTTTATCTTGTTAAAAAAATCAGAGCTAAATTTTGGAAGTTTCAGGGGTGTTAGTCCACATATAGAGCTACGGAAAGAAATTAGGAGAAGAGATCCTGGTGTTTCAAGATCGCAAACCAGGAATAGAAATAGAAATCTCAATTTGTAATCTCCCTATTTGCATCACTAAACAATCACTGTCTTTGCTCAAAACGTGGAAAGTCCTCTTTGAACCTTTATACAAACCAAAAATAATTATGTTCATTCTCTACTCTAATACAGCAGTGGAGGTCTGTAGGATTGGGCTACTTTAATTATAAAAAGACAGTTAATTCCCCATAATCACATTGCCTCACAGAAAGGATAAAGGGACCTTTCTCTACCTCTCTGCAATGTTCACCTAAACCACAGGCCACAGCTGTCCCCAGTGTGCCATTACATGGTAGTCACCTATAGGAGCCCATGCCAACAGGATGCGTATGGAAGGAAGGGACTGAGCTGGTAAATAAATATTTTTGGCACACAAAGCACAGATGTGAACACACATTTAGTTCTTACTAATGAGCAGGAAGAAAGTAATTAAGATTTCTGTAGTATTTTGTACCTTTAAAAAGATTCTCCCTGGCACATATATGAGCAGATGCTAACTAGAACTGGGGATCATCTATAATAAAATATATAATTATGGTAGAAATGTCCTTTACGGATCCATAAACTTTGCGGTCCTTCTGAGATATAAAATATGATCAACTGATGTGTTCCACTTTCTTTTCTGGCTTTGAAGTACTGAAGTCTGTCACTGCACTCAACATGGTGCAGGCTGAAGCATAAGAAACCATCCCAGCCATTAGGGTTTGGCAACAAACAAGATGCGACATAGTCAGTAGCAATGCAAGACCTCATCAATACACATTTGTGCTTTTGATCCCTCCTCCACATCTGATATCACTATGTAGTTTTAGCTTCTTTGAAACCTTGGCAAGCACATAGCTTCAGATTTTGCGTTAGAAGGCTGCAGCGGAAGGGTCTGCAGTTAATCTCTCTCTCAACATGTTCTCCTCTCCGACTTCACAGCACCAGACATAGCTGGGGGTGCTTAACATTAAAGCTGTGGTGAATTCCTTTGCTGGCTCCTGTCTAGCGCTTTCAGCAGACAGCAAGGGCAGGTCTAATTGACTTTTCCAATTACCCAGATGCAGAAGAAGGAGACAAGGCAACAAAATGGAACTGTATATGGGGAAAAGAAGGTAAAGCAATGATAAGAATGGCAAAGAATAACTGAGATTTTTAAACCTGGTAATAACAAGCCCCATAAGTGAAAATCTGGCTCTATCAGGACCAGTAAGACCTCACTCCAATTCCTCACTCCACTCCTGGGAAAAAAAGGCAGGAGGATTTTCTGTCATTTTTTTTTAAGCTTTCTGATAGCACTCTGGGCGCTTAGGAAAACAGCAGCGTAAAAATAAATGAGTCACAGAAATGGATGTGGGAATGACAAATGCATGAGCTATTTTTCTCAAGTGACGCTTGCTTTCCACGTTTCTTACATTCTGTGGAGAAGTTATTCACAGCTAGTGTTCCCAAGGCAGGAGCAGTTATGCTAACTTGTTTTATGAACTCAAATTTTATGTCTTCAAATAGAAAATGCTGTATTGTATGACTTAACGGCTTTTCCTAAATTACACAGGAAGGAAAAGGGGGTGTTCCAGCTGTGTGGTTTGTATTTCACATACATACTATTTTGCCATTTTGCGTTGTATTTATCTTTTTTTTTTTTTAATTTTGCAATGCAGTAAAATTTAGACAATCAAGAACGTTATAATTTTACTTTAGAAATCTGCACTTTCTTTTTTTATTTAGACAATAAGAGGAAAATATAAAAATACAGTTATGAATGTTCTTGATCAGAATTAAAGTGTAGATCTGCCTCCCCAGATCCCAGCACTAGCAATAAAACCACATATAAATATGTATATTTTTATTCATAAGATATCCTATAAGGGAAAAATAATAGGAAACTTGAATTATTTAGGCTTACAAATTGCCTTTCTGTTATATATGCTTTTTTTTTTTTT
>VZTG01001346.1:1921920-1973416 GCA_013397845.1 Melanocharis versteri | reverse complement strand
TTTTTTTTTTTTTTGCACACAAAGGGAGAAAGGCAGAAGTGAAAAGGAAGCAAATAATTAGTAGAGGATTGGAGGAAAAACTATTGCCCTCTGTAGTATGGAGAAAACCCCCAACCTACAGTTTTACTCTCGACCTTTAACTAAATTTAAATCAATAGTTTAAAAAAAAGAAGTCCAAATATTAATCAACTGATTAATTTGTAAAATATATTATCCCTCCTTGCAAATTGAATCATGTAATAATTTGAACTGCTTTTGATTTCTTCTCGGCTGGACCATAGTATCAATATCAGCAACTCCTCGACTCTCTGCTTTCTCCACCCAGACAAATATCAAGACTTCCCTATCATAACACACTTCCTTCCACAGACTGCAAGGGGAAGGATACTGACAGCCCTCCTCTGGGAGCCAAACTCAGGAAATCAATTTGTATTCACCAACAAAGTGCACAAGAACAGCTGTGTATTTCTGTGTCATGATCCAAAATAAAAAGCTCTCTGGGCTGAGGAGGGAACCTTGTGAGCTGGCTGATTGGCATCATGGAGCACAAAGACACAGACTGTCATCTGCTCCTACACAGATGACCAGATAAACCACAAGAAAGATCCTAAAGCAGGACATCCATTACAATGCTGAAAATATATTTTTTAAAGGAGAATTTTAAAGTTTTCAAAGGGAAATAAGAATTACGGTTTCCTAGCCATCTTTTCAAGCACCCACCCCATTAGGGGGACATTTGAGTATTTGGATTTATTTGTTCTTCCCACCATGCATGACTAGGAATGTGTTCAGTTCTTTTGTGCATCAGATCAGATAAATTCTGGGTATTCCCATATTTCAAGCACTGCAAGCTTCTCACAGCCATGATTCTGCATTCATGTTTATAACATGTCTTTTCTAGAACAGTGTCCTCCTGTCTTCGTGAACAGGCACCAAATTGAGCATCTTTCCCAACACATGCATGAATTGAGTTTCTTTTTGACACTGAGTCCGTAGCCAGGCTATGCAATGACAAAGACCACTGTCTTTCAAACTGTGCTAGGGCTTGAAGCATAAATTTAAAAGCATTAATCATAGAATGGTTTAGATTGGAAGGGATCTTAAAGATCATTCAGTCCCAACCCCTTTCCACAGTCAGGGACACCTGCAAGATCAGGTTCCCCTAGACTATCCCTTGTCTTCTCACTACACTCCCTGATAAAGAGTTCCTCCCCCTCTTTCCTATAACCCCTTCAAGGCTAAGGGCAACAACAGTGCACTTCATAACATACTGGAGCAGCTGCAACACAAGACTAAAATAGTTTATTCCTGTCAGGCTGTAGATGGCTGAAGTTGCCAACAGCATTTGCCACAGCATCTTAATGAAGGAGATCTAAGCAAGGAATACAGAGATGGTTTTGTTTTATCAGTGGAGCTCAAAAGATTTTGCCCTGATATGATGCATCTTGGGTGCATATACAAAAGTAATTATTAATAAAATGCCTTCACAAATGGCTGCTAAATTCTTGCCATGTTTGTCAGATCTGTGGGCCTCTTTCAAGAATCCAGCTACACCCTCCCCGTGTTTACGAAACTGAGCAGTCACATAACTCATCCTACATAACAGAGGTGGAGATAAAGGAGACAACAAACCATAGAAGAATAATTAGCTTTCATTAAACCTTCACTTTCTTCCCTGTTCTAAATCTGTTTTTCCTAACATGAGCTATCAGCACAGCATGTAACCTGAGATTATCTCAATGGAAATTCCTAAATCCTGGTCATCTTAGAGTTCATGCAGTTGGATCAAACTAACAGCCCCTCAAAGGCAACTGGTCCAGCTCACGTCCCTCGTGCAGGTGGCCTTGTGGCCCACACTGCAGGATCAGAGGCCATGCAGGAAAGAAAGCCCTAACAAGCCCCGGGTACACAGCGCTGCATCCCTGAGGCAAGAAGAAGTGGAACACAGGCAGTGACATGTATGACTGCTTCCTTCCATTCTTACAGGAAAGATGATTTAGGAAACTTGATTCTGAAACAATGAGATATGCAGACCTGAGCTTGAAAGGAACATTTTCAAGAATAAAGGGACCTTCTCCCTTTTTTTACCGCCTAGACATTGTCAGTACTGGGAATACCACAAAAATTGCTCTGTTACTGAATATGAAGGCATTCCAACTCTGTTTCACTTCTTGTGAATATAACGGTTTATGACAGTGAGCTATTTTTCCTTTGAGGAGAAAATGCAAATAGAAACAAGAGTCTTAAATAGGAAATGTTTAGATAATACAGCAAATGGCAACGGTACCTGAACAACTAAAACATATACTCACATGTTCCTGTTTTATAGAATAAAACACCCCTAATATGTCAGGAGTGCCAAAATCACATCCATTTTGACTTGGAAGGATGCAGCTCAATTAAACAGTATAAACTGAATGTGACACTTACCTGTTTAAGAACTGCTTCAGTCAGTTTTCTCTTTCCTTTCTCTCTGAAGAGGAGAGACAAACAGAACTTAGCATCAGGACAAATAACATACAAAACCAGCAAAAAGTTATCATCTTAAAATTTAATTTTGTTCTTAAAACAAAAAGAAAGGAAGAAAAAAAGGGCATCAGAGGTTTTTCAAAAGGAACTAACATTTCATTACTAAAAATGTCACTTTGCCAAAAAGAGAGGAAAGGTATTCCAGATTTTCTTTTCAGTAAGTCAAATATTTACATTAAAATAAAAATGACTTAAAATATTCAAAACAAAGTTTCACGGTAAAATGCAGAGATAGAAGAAACAGGTTTCAAAAATTTATGTCGTGAACCATGAAACCTGAATCTCAGCAGTTAAATAAAAAGGCAAGTTTATACAATTAGCATAAAATTGAAATGTTATTAGAGGAATCAAGAGCTCCTATCAGCAGAAGACCTACTTTACTTTCCTTGGAAAAATTTATACCATTGCTTGCCTTAAAAAGCTTTATCTTGAAGAAAAAAAAAAAAACAACAAATCCAAACAATCTTTTCACTGTAATTTATAAGCCTATGTAGAGGTCTATACCATATACTGCTACAACCAGACTGCTTTCAGCATTTATACTAGACTAGATATTTCTAGCTCATACTATTATGAAAGAAAACTGCCATAAATGTCTCTCCAGACAGCAAAAACTCAACTTACTAGAATTCAATGAAGATACTATAGTCTAACAAAGCAGGAGTTAAAGAAAAAAAACATGTTAAAGGTTGTTTCTACAGGATTTATTTTTTTGAAAGGGGTTGTGCATGAAAAAACATGTCTCTCTGTTTCAGATAAAATACAATATTGGTAAAAAATCTTTTCAAGAGATAAAAGTTATTTCATTAATCAATAAACTTCATTTTCTCTCATGGAACTAGATTTTGATGGCATCCATGTCATAAAATAACAGCTACTTTATAAACAACTTTTTGCCTAATGTCTCTTCAAATGCAGATCAGAATGCAGAAAAATGATCTATAAAATCATATTTGCTTTTATGAACTGTTATGAAAAAAAGGTGTTACAGACTCTGGACATAGAAAGGTATTTGGATAGTTACTAAAAGATAAAAAACAACAAAACAAAATACAAAAATATGTGCAGAGAATCTGAAAATGAAACAATACCCAGCTGGTGTTTATAGTTGGAGAAATGGGCTGAGCTTTAAAGGAGATGGGGTCTCAGTTGCCATAGACCTTGGTGCCAAAGTATGGCAGCCAGTACTGAAAGTCATGTAAGCACACTGCAATTATTGCTGCTACTGGAGGGAACAAGAGGTCCCAACAGAAAGAGGATATTTACTGCAGGAAAAGCTGAGGGTAGCAAAGATCAGGAAATTTGCAGAAGTTGTTCAGGATCACCTGCAGAAACTCCTTTCTGGAGCAATATTTGTTATCAAGCAGCTGGCTGTAGAGGAATCAAGTTTGTGTCCTTGGGAAGAAACACTTAAGCTGCACTATATTAACATCCCCCCTGTCCTGCAAGGCAGAGAGCATCAGAGAATAGCATCCATGAGGGGAGCCAGCAGAGATTCTGGAGCCTCTTTGGACTCCTGCTTATCCTGAATATATCTTTAGAATTTGAAATACTACTGTCACTTAAAAAAAAAAAAACAACAACAAAAACCCAAAAAACTAACCGAACAAAACCCAAACAAACCTGATACAGTTTTTATAATTTGTGGCCAAAGATCAAATAGGGCATAACTACATTTTTAACAATGTGTTTATACTTAATCCTTTAAAAAAAAAATCATGATTGTACTGGCTGACTATACCATATCAGTTTGTTTGTGGCCCTAAAACTTCATTGGTGATAAAATATTACAGGAAACTTTGCTGGTGAAACTAGCCCCTTCTCACAGCTCAAGATGAAAACATTGGGAGAAAATGAGGTGTTACATGTTTGACTTTTAGTTAAAAATACATACAAATGTAAACATTTATATCCTTACAGCAAGAAGAAACCTAAAGATTAGAGCTCATGCTTCAGTGATGCCAAGACAGAAACCAGAGATGAAATCCTGCCCTTCAGTTTGATTTCCAAATGAGTAAAAAACATGAGATACTTATGGCAAATACTCTTCTAATACATTCTATTAGATGGAGCCACAGCATCAACACACCCAAACACATTCCTTGGACGTGTGTTCTTAGCCTCAGAAACATTGCACCTGAAATACAGTCATTACAGAGTTTTGCCAGATTCTGGCAAATTGAAAAAGCAAAAAAGGCAACATAATTTCTAGGGTTATTTTTGCGCTCATACCAATTTTATAGCAGTAACTGAACACAAGTGTGAATCAAAGTTTGCCAGTCCCACCTATCTCCTTTTGTTTTTCCTCAGCGCTGTTTTTGTCCATCTGCTTCACCATCCACGGACAGTGGCTGTGGCCCACTGATTGCAAAAGGTGTCCCTGGGAGACAGAGCAGTAAGGTTTTAACTGCTCCATGAAGATTTGGTTTTTAGCAAATAAAAATCTATTTGTCTTTCCTTAGCTTCTTTGGACATCTGGAGAGCTGTGATGTTTCTGGCAAGGTTGAAAACTCATAGGTAAAAGGGAAAAAAGTTAGGGTGAGGCAGTAAAGGAGCTACAAGGATCTTATTTCAGAAGAGGAATTGGGGGAAACTGAGAAGAAAGAACATTTACCTTCATAGCTCAGAGACAGCTCTTCAGCTAGGCACACCACACATTTTGTTCAAGTTTGAACAGTTTCACCTGGGTTTGCAACTTCAAGCCTTCATTTGGATGCTGTATAAGTCACATTTTTCTTTGCGTCAAACCACAGACCATGCATGTCTTTTATAGTTCCTGTTATTTAGTAATAAGCCATAAGGCAACCTTTTCTCCTACCACAACATCTTCAGATCAGGAAAATGCCCACGCCACCTGCAGAGACTTCCTGGTAGAGGCTATGGACAGGACAGAGACAGAGTAAAAGACCTGCTAGGACAACCATTGCAGGCTGGGCAAGACAAATATAGGCACTATTAGAAGAAGTGGGTCTCAGATTATGACTATTACTCACAGAATAGGAAAAACAGCCTTATTACTAAATTATTTTCTTTTTTTACATGTGAGTTGGCTTTACATGTAAAACAACAAAACCTGGATTTTTTTCCTAATCGAGTCCACACATAGAAGATCTAGTAAAAACAAATCAGGAACCTCATTTTCACAAAATATCAGTGAAATTTTCAAATCACAAGATTAGTAAGATTGAAAAAAAAATTACCAGATATTTATAAATCTGGAAAATTTATTAGCCACAGAGTGGCTAGGGGCAGCTAGTTGTGCCCCTGCCTCAAGGACTGAATCAAGTAGAAAACACAAGCTCTAGTACAAAGCGCAGTTCTTTCATGTCTGTTCTAACAGGAAGTTGCTTTTACTTCATATGAAGATGGCAGCTTTGATGAAGAGTAATTTTGTCAACAGGAAGCTACAGGGCCCTGTTCTGACATGGTAATGTCAGTGAGATAGCTAGGTTTTCTCTGTTAGCTCTGCAGTTCTTGGGAGGGAGGTATGTTTTGGTATGATGTGATTAAAGACGTGTGCAGTAGTCTAAGGAGTACCAATTCTTGTTCTTTTTGGCAAGGGAACAGTTTCTTAGGTGATTCTTAAAAATAACCATAAACACTCTGTTAAAGGACATCCTTTGAGCAACATTAATAATTTCCTGTGTATATGCACATAGCATTAATGGCAAGATCCATACTAATCTATTACACAATGCATGTGCACATGTTCAATCTTACCTTCTAGGCTTGGAGTCTGGCAAAAATAGGAGCTGCTAACCACTACGTAATGTTGGCTTTGTGAAAAACGAGGTTCACTCTCCTGTTAGAAATTTAAGAGTTTAATAAAAGACAATAAGGGACTAAAGGTAAAGCAAAAGTTAACAGTGCTGGGTGCCCTGGCACTTGGCCAAGAGCACACCTTGTTACGGGGAGACCCCCTTTACATACTTCTTCTATTGCATCAGCATGTTGCATATTCATAAACAATTATGCATATTCAAACTTTCTCCCAAACTATTTTACGTGTTCCAGGAGCTAGTTAGCATGACTCCTCCTTGGTTCCACCTTTTTAGAGCATGCATAGTCCTTTTGGAGAATCCTGTATCTTTTCTCCATCGGCAGGTGGATGTTGTTGATAGAAATGTCTTGTGGCAGGGAACCTGGTCACGCCTGTGCTTCGGATATTATCCAACTAAGCAGATGGTTTAATCACTGTAAGTTACCTACATTCTAAAACAGCTATGTTAGTTATTTCTCCACTATATCTAAGTTAGAACAAAGAAAAATAAAGACATTTAGTTATCACTATATCTTTATAACAAAAACTACCTCTATAAGAATTAACATTATACACATAATATCCATTTTGATATTTGCAAAAAGCCAATACTGTAATATGTATTTATCACAACTTCAATACTACTCCTGCAAAACTCAGATATTTTAATGAAAAAGTTTGTCCTTAATTTAAAACACAGCATAATTTTAAGTGTTTTTATTACTACAGTTAAACTCTTTTATCCCTTAGGGTAAATCTAAAAATGACCTGACTAGGCACTGTCAAAGAAGAAAAAATAAACACCCATCAATTTATGAGCTGGTGACAACCATTTGACATTCCACTTTTCCAGTTGGTAAGGTCCTACAAATACTGAATGACAGGTATGGACCTCTCTGAGGAAAGTACAGGCCTATGATTACTGAATCCAAGTCAGCTGCTCATAACCAGCTATCTTCTAAATCATACTCTCTGTGTCACTGTACTGTTTATTATCCAGTCAATAACCAGTGCTTACCTGGCAAGTGAAAAAACGGGATTTGGGGGCAGTGTATTTTTCATACATGCCCCCCAACACAGCTGAGCACAAGTGTCAGTATGGTTCTGACCATGACCTGCAGCAGCAGCAGTGCTCCAGGCTGCTGCAGCCACAACAGACAGACCAGTCCTCAACTGAAGATATTCAATACATGGCACAAAAAGGCCATTGGAAAGGGATTTATAGGAAAACAGGATCTTTAACATTCATCTTCCCACAGCACTGTGGTGTGCACAGGTTGACACTTGTACCTGTCAGCCATAGGTAAGTGTGGCACTGCTTGCAAATGCAAAACTCAAAACTATTTTCCTCTGACTAAAGAAAAAGCAAGCCTGCCATGGGTAGCATTATTAGGTGTCCTGGTGTGTTTAGTGTTGGGTAACTTTTCCTGTGGAAAAGCAATGAAAGGGAGTGCCTGGTTTAAGAGAGGACAGCGGTGCTTGAGCACCTGAGCATTCATCTCTGCTATTAAAACCTGGGGCCAGAGTTTAAGCCTCGGAGCCCCGCTCGGTCCGTAGGCAGGCTGCACGGCAGCGGGCAGGGCTGAGCAGCACCACGGAGCCCCGCTCCTTCTTCATCTGGGCCCTCGGCGAAAACTCAGCTGGCGGCCTCAGNGCGCTGCCGCTCCGCACGGAGCCGGGCAGCGCTGCGGGTCGGCGAGGCGCTCCCGGGAGGGAGCCGGGCGGGTCCCTGGCGGGCCGTGTCTGTCCGGACCGGGGAAACTGCGCTCTCTCCCTCCAGCCTTTCTTTTTCTTTCTTTCTTCTCATTTAACTCGTTGGAAAAGTATTCCCGAGCTTTCTGCCCGCCTTCCGCACTGGAAACTGACTTGTTTATCATCTGCGGTGAAAACGTGGTCCCCGCCTCAGTAGGGCCCTTGGGTGCAGGAGGGTCCTCGAAGGAGATTCGGAAGGGGTTTCGGGTCGTGGGGAGCTCGGCTGGATCGCAGCTTCCATTTTAGGAAAGAAAGCGGAGTTACGGCGGTCCCAGGGCTTCGGATAGTTACTCACCAGAAAGTCTGCCGTCACACGACAGTCTTTAAAAAATAATTATGGCAAAACCGCAGGGTGAAACACACTGGTGTGTTTTCTGAGAAGCTTCTCGTTGCTTCAGTATGTATCAGGGTCGATTTTCCTGAACCCTGATCAAAAAAAGTCCGTATGTAATAGCACGTTAGTATTTTGTAAAAAGAAACATTTGGGGGTGGGGAAAGTCGCAAAGTCCCCAATAGGGAGATTTTTTTTTCCAGGCAGAGGACTGCTGAACTGGAATATGCAGTCCAAACTGTCATTTCCCCTTTATATGACTTGTTTCTAAGACATTTCTTTCTTCTTTTACTATGTTGATACTTGCTGCTATGCCTAGGTAATTTTTCAGGTACTTTGTAAAAGCAACACTTCAAATCTTAAATATTTACCTTTTCACTGTAAAAGAGAAGGAAAAATACACACTCCTAACATTGATTGGAAACTGTAGATAGTGCACACGTGATGCCGGATAAGCAGTTTGACAGCAAGGCTGCTTGAATTCAGTTCTGCTGTGGCCCTATGGTGGTCTTGATTTGTAGGTTAGAAAAGCTGAGCTCTTGGAAAAATAGTACAATTTTACAGAAACCAGCTTTAAAACTGACAGATGACTCAGGCTGCTTGCATTTATCATCTTACTACTTGTGTGGAAAACTTCCCCTTCTACTTCTGCAAGCAGTCCTCACGTCATGGACAGCAAGATCTTTGCTGTGATATTCTTAACACGTGGAAGTATTTGGGGCCACTGAGAAATAGTCTCCCTAAACTTTTTGCCAAGAAGTGTGGAGATGAAAAGAGATGTCTGGATTCTGCCTTACTTGAGGGAAAGTGCACAACAACTGCCTCTAGAGGTTTTGTTTTGAATTCTGAGGAAAATGATACTACATTTTAAACAGATTGCTATTAGAAAGCTAGTTAATTTATATGAGTACTGGTTAATGTCAATAATGCAAACTGAGTAGATAGGTTATAATTAGTTTGGACACTTTTTCCTTAAACAAAATGTGTAAGAATTTGAGAACTGCTGAGAATGTCAGCCTGGGGAGGGCGGGGCCCTCCAGGAGAATTTCAGGTTTGTGCTCGTGCAATCTTAAATGACAAAGGCAAAACCTGCATTACATGCTTTTGAAAAACTTAATTTCACTGTTGGTGGGCTGTCTGTAGTCTGAATTTACAGAACTGCTATAGAAAGTTAAGGGTCTTGCTTTACCAGCAGTTCAGCTGTCATACAAATGTGTGGAGTTGAGTGGTTTCACTGGGACTGCCTGCTTTCATGATTCAAGTGGAAAAATCTGTGCTCCAGACTGATAACTTCTTATGGGATCATCCATTTTAGGCACAGGAAAGTTGTTAGTGTTAAATCAATATTCAACATATCAGTAGGGTGAACTGTGTTATTTGAGCTTGCTTAGAGGAAGAGCTCAAGGTTTTAACCTCAAAGCTGGTATTCAAGTGTTGTCTCGTGTGCCAAGTATGAACTCTGCCAGTCTGGCAGAGCTGGAATTTAGATACCATTGGGGCTGTATCCATAGGAAGGTTGAATGTGAATTTTTATATCACCAGTTTCTATAGGCAGTCTGACAACTTGCCCCTCCTGAGGAGTGGGATCTCTTTCTCTTCCTCTTTTATTTGGTCTGGTGCCCACTGAGGCCGGCACTGAGATGATTCAGCCTGATAAGTCAGCAAATGACTAATCTGCATTGAGTTTGCTCTGCGGAGTGTTTGATGGGTGCTCCTGCCAGCACAAGGGAGTGGCAGGGCTCAGCATGGGAGAGTGGAAATGAGGTGAGGACAGGGAAGGAAAGGGCAGGACACGTCCTGCTGTGGCTAGCTGGGAGGTGTGAGACCAGCTCAGCCGTCTTATACCTGCAAAATCATCAGGTTAGCCCAGTGGCTAATTTGAGGCATGTGGTTTTCAAAACACCGTGCAAAAAAAAAAGCATTAGGCAGCATGACTTCTGTACAATGTGTATGAAGACCACAGCAGATGAAGAATCAAACAAAAAAAAAAGCCTTACATGATACTCCATACAAGGACTTGATGATCTTAGAGGTCTAAATCAGCTTCAGTGATTCTCTGTGATTCTGTGCATGTTGAGCAGCAAAAAACTGCAGCATTCAGACACAAGACTCGAAAGTCTCTCTTATCTACTGTAGAAAGATCAAAGCATGAAAAGCTGTTTGCTTACTGCGGATCTGGAGTTTGGACTCTGGGATATACCGTTTGAGTATCTGTTGCAAGAATTGGATAGAGCTTGTTGATTGAAACACAGTTGCCAAAAGGACACCTGGAGGTGACCGGCTGGAAAATGAGGTTCCCATGTTGTAAGATCTGTAGCCTGGGGTGAAGTGCAGGTGGAGATCCCGTCTTTCTAAGACCGCTGTAATTAGAGGCCCTGAGCAAGGGAAGGAAACACTTGTGCTCCTGACTTCTTGCTGAGGCAAGTCAGGGTTGAGAGAAGTGATTAATTGGATGAAAGATTATGAAATGATTCTGTCTGTAATCCAGTAGATGGAGCTTTCAGCTGGGACAGGGAGGTGCTGCAGGGACTCCTGGAGACTGTGCTCTGCTTTGTAGGCTCTGGAGTTGCTTGCCTTTTAAATCTGATTTTAAAAACCCAAACAAAACCAATAATAAACCAACAAGCCATCACATAGTTTTCATTTGAACAATTTCAGTAGCAGTGCTAGAGTGCATACACGGCAGCATGAACTTTAAAAGTGCTGCACATGTTTCTCCATCTTTCTATTTTCTCTAGTATGAAATGGCTAGTAATTTTTTTAATGTGGTGTTCTATAAAATGGCCACTGCACTGTTATATCAAAATGATGTCACTGCAACAATCCTTAAGCTTTCCTTAAGCTATAGCTGTTAGTTACAGTGATATAACTTGGCAAGAGTTAAGTGTGACTCAGCCTACTGCCATCCAGCCAAGACCAATTTCAATATTTTCCTGATGTTACTCTGGTTCATAATGTTACTCTGGTTCATATGATTGGGTCGCCTGTGCTTGAGACTCTTGCCTGCTTTAACTCTTGCTGTCTTGAACTTCTCACTGCAATCACCTTATATTTCATCAGATGTCAACTGTGTTAGAAAATGCAGTAATAATAGTGGCCATTGGTTAAGATAATTTTGACAGGCGCATTCCACTTCTTCTAGCCTTTTGCAAACTGCTTTTGCATGCTCTGGCACAGGAACCTGCTCTTTGGAGTCTAGTAAAAATGTTTTGAGAGAAAGTTATGAGCAAAACAGTCTCAACTCATGGAACTTTTACTTAGATTAGCTTACTGTCAGTTAATGCAAGCTTCTAATCATGGGTTTGGGAATTGAGAGAAAAAAATTGATCTATCAAACCCTAAAGGCCCTTCCTATTGCCTATTTTAATTTTAAGCCCAAACAGCCCTACCCACTCTATATCAGCTTCCCTGGTTTTCACTGCTGGTTGTGCTCAGCCCATCTTCTGCTCCTTTGCTGGGGTAACATGCAGAGCAAGAAAGCTGTAATGAACCTAAAGGTGTCTTTCTGCTGCTGCTTCATGCTGATCTTCCTCTGCTCCTCTTTGCTTTTCGGTGTCCCACCCGCTATGAGGGTCACTTATGGTCCCTCAGGGCTGTCACCGTTCTGTTGGGGGTGGCCCGGGTGTGAGTGGCCACACTACCTCAGGGGTGTCCTTGCCACAGTACCTCCAGGAGGTCTCCTGTTGGCATAGAACCTCGACTGCCCAGAGCACATCTCCAGCCACATGTTCCCTCTGCAGTCTCCCTCTGTGAGTCTCTCAAACCATGTCCTCCTGTGTCCCTGCTGGCTGACTCTTTATGTGTGCTCCAGTAGGAATACTCTGTGCCTCTGTGACCAGTTGAAGGTTTGGTGCTGTTGGGGTTTAGGATTTTTCCTTTTGTTTCTTTCTCTCATGGAATTTTGTCCCATCTGTCACTAAGAAACCATAATGACTGATACTTAGGACAGACAAAAGAAGCTTCCACAGGAAGGGTGCAGCTGGCCACTCTCTTAGCTGGGGGGTTTCTCTTGGAGGGGCCTGGACACCTTCCATGAGACCAGGTTGCTCAAAGCCCCATCCAACCTGGCCTTGAACACTTTCAGGGATGGAACATCCATGCAGCATGTTCTTGAGCAACATCTACCCAGGAATTGTTTGGACATAAATCTTCAAATACCTGCATCTTGTGTCTCCAAAACACGTGGCATGGTTTTGAAGTAAATTAAGATTATTTATGGTACATAACAGCACATATCTAATTTGTTTATCATTTTTTGAAAGGCCACCTATTAGGTAATTCCTGTTCCTCAGGTGATAAGGACTCCTTTAAGAAGGATTTCAGTTGCTTCAGGAGGATAGGCATAACCTTGTGTCTTAATTCTGGTGTCCCAGGGGCTGGCTGGTATTTCGTCACTCAGATGAAATTGGGATAAATGGCTTTCTGCGGGACTGCTGTGATGAGTTCCTACATTTGTGTAAACTGGGTCCTTCCCAGCTTCATAGAGTTGAGATTCCCTCTTCCTGGGGTGCAGTTTCAAGTGAGACATTGTACAGTTCTACCTTTCCAGATGCCGGGGGATTAGAAGGAATATGATACACCCGCTCTGCTCCACAATCTTCCCCTCATTCTTCGACAGCTGTGGTTTTGAAATGATTACTGCTGAGACTAGCCACGGCTGCATTCCAGCATGCCAACACACACATTTGTTTGTTGCACCTAGGGTGCCGCCTACAGTATCTTTCCAAGTAGAAAATCTTCTAACAACCCCTGTCTGAGTCTGTTGTTGCATGGACACAACTCCTACTGGTGTTGTGAAGATAAAGGGGGCTGGTCTACCTGCCAGGCTTCTTCAAACTTCCCTTTCTCCCATCGCATGTACTGTTTCAACATTCGTACTTTCCATGCATGCCCTGTTATTCCGCTGATTTCACACTGCCTGATTGCTTGCACTATGGCTTCCTGAGACAAGTCTAAGCTGTGTTTTCTGCCTCAGCACACGAGCAGAAATTTCATGGCTAAAAATAGCCACTGGCTAAAAAATCACCTGGCTAAAAATAGCTTTCCATTGTGCCCACACCATAAGCCTCTACTGGCAAGTCTGGCTAACTGGTCAGCCTGGTCACTATGTTTCTCAAATTGCCTTTGAATTTCAGATATTCTTACCTGTTCAAGTATGTTTCTCTGAGCAGCTGTTGTATTGCTTTCCATTCTTCTGATGTTGAAAATGGTTTTCCTCACTGCTGCTGATTAGCAAGACTCCAGTCTTTGAGTCGTTTCTGCTCTACATTAGTGATCACTCAGGAGGCTGTGTATATGTATTCTCAGGGCCCCTGGGGCTCCCAAGTATGTTCTAAGGTGAACAAAGGCCATCACTTCTGCAAATCCATGGCACTTCTTCAGCATATAACTTGTCGTTTGCTGGGGCATTTTATAGCCAGAGGAGTTCAGCATCGTTCATGTTGATTTTCTGGCTTCAGATTGGGGAAAGACAAAGATTACCTGGTGCCCATTACTTAGTACTGTTTTGAAGGTTTTTCCTTTAATCAATATATCATCAATACAGTGGGAAAATTCTCCAGAGATGTTGCCTTGAAGCTTTGCGCATGATGCCATGGAAGATGCTAGGGCTGCATTTCCACCCCTTGTAACAGCCAGTTCCAGATATATTGCACACCATTCCGGGTGAAGGCGGACCCAAAGCTAGTGTTTAGAAGGTTGCTTGGTATCATGCAAGGTAGTTTTAGTTTATTTTCCATTAGAAAGAAAAAAAAAGTTTCTCTATATGTTTGTAAATTCTAGTCTGGGAAAGATTTCCCAGATTGCTGCAGAAAATTTGTTGCTCCTTCCACAGTTACCATTTTCACCTGTTGAAAAAAAATGCAGTGATAGTAATCACAAATTCCTTTTAAACTGGTTTAGTCTCTGCATTTGATGAGACTGTGAAGCCCAGAATAATAAGATCCAGAAGATTTTTTTACAAAGAAATCCAAAAAGCCGTAAGGCAAATTCCTGTGAAAGTCCAAGAATTTACTTCTTTGTGCTGTAAGGCCTGTTTACAATAGTTTTTCTAAATATTGAACAGCTTTTTTAAATATAGAACACTTCCTTTAAAATGTATAGTTGACATGTCGAATGCAGGAGTCATTCAAACATGTTTTGGGAAAAAGATCGTTTTGAAAGAAAACATTTACATTTTAAGTCAGGTCTGATCACACAACATCATTGGCCGCATAATAAATGCATTTGGTTTACTTAATGCACATTTCAGTCATTTGTGAAGCATCCACATACTATAAACATTTAAGAAATGGCATCTTTAACAGTACTTGTAAAAGGAAGGCCTCTTGACTAGGGCAGTGGTTAGTAAAATGCAGATGTTAATTCTACTCTGCTTTTTTCATAGCTTGCATCCTGTAAAACTCCCACTGGATCTCTTCTTGCTTCCAAATTTTTCACAGGAAATGGTATCCATTTCTTGATGTGTGTAAGGTATCCACAAAGCTCATTTTGCTCTGAGCCAAAGAGTTTTAATCATGATAAAAAATCAAACTTTGTTTTTTGGATAGCAGTCATTCTTTCATTGGTTAAAAGTTGTAACTCAGTACACAAATGATTCTTTCCATGAAATAGAATTTCTTTTTGATTAAATACCCATCAATTTAATTGGTACAAATCTGATTTTAATTATGAAACTGTCTTTGCATGCTTTTTTGCATAATCATAGAAAAATGTTGCTTGTATATTTTCTGTTTGCGAAGAAGTCCAATATTCTGAGGAAAATATGAAGCGAAAAATTTTTAAACTCTGATATTTCCAGGAAAGCAAATCCAAGCAATATTTGTAGGATTACTGTTTTTATAACTGACACAAAAATACTACACTCTAAACCTTCTGTGCCTGGAAAAAGTGCAGTTAGAGTGTTTAGACTTATATTTTACCACCACTTGTTTGTTCCCTGTGATTTGGAGGAAAAGACTGAACCTATGTGAAGAGGAAAGGAGCTAGTGGTGATAGTAGCAGTAGTAGAAGTGAGGTATGGTGAATAAAAAGTGAGGTGAATGTGTTGGGTAGTATACAATGTTTATTAGAGCTGATGCTATTTTTGGACAAACGGGACAGCTCTAGAGCCACACAAGTCCTTGTTAAATTTAGAAACAAGAAGTTTCAGGATAAGCTTTGGGGGAGGGGCTTGGAGAAAGCTATGCGGAAAGCTTTTAGATAAGGCTGTCTTTTTCTACTTTTTATATCATTATCTTTCAACCTACTGATTCTTTCCTGACCTCCAGCTACCCATACCTGTCTGTATTTTTTCTCTTCAACACCAGAAATGCCTTCCTGCCTACTCTTGTCTCATCCTGGATGCCAGGCATCTTGAAATTGGATCCCAAATTCAGTAGTTACTTCACCATCTATTCCCTGCTCTCTCCCTCCTCAAATGTTGCAAATGGTTATAGAGACATCTCTTCTTTACCTCAGAGCTGTCGCTTCTTGTCTTAGGTAGCAAGTTTGCAATCTGATTTACAATATTCTTCTTCTCCACCGTTCTCACAAAAAACTTTTAGCTTTTCTTTTTTCTAATTTGGCCTTCTGTAAAGGTCAGCTCTTTTCTTTGTATACTAAGCAGAGATGTGGACCTTTTTTCCCCAAACTTCAGGCAAGACTCGTGATTCTGAAGCTTGTGGCTGTAGTGAGCTGACAACTCTGCATCCAGACTTCTCCCGCTCTCTCTCCTTCCTCTTCCCTGCCTGCTGTTGCTTCTACTCCTATGCCTTGGGCATTGCTATTGTATCTTTGTCACTGGCTCCATTGCCAGTCCTATATCCTGGCACAGCTCCTTCAGCTTGCCATTCTTACCTGCCCTGCATCCATTCCTATTGCTTTCCTGTGGTGTTCTATGAAATGATTAAATTTCTAATAAATGAGTATATTTATAGTGCAAAGTGAAGTCTGGCGTGTGTAATGGCAGCCTGCAAGTGATTAACACTGAAACATAAAATCTAATTTGGTTTTAGGAGGTGATACAGAATCAAACTGAAGATGATGAAATTAATTCTTAGAGTGTACATGGAGAATTCTTATGAAAGGTTTTGTTTAAATATAACAGTCGTACTTTCACAAGATGCACTTGAACTGGACATGCTTACAGTTCCACTGTGAACGCATTCCAGCTGCTTTTCTGGGGTCATGAGCACACTGAAACTACTAGGAACATAGCCTTGGTACAAAAGGGAAGATTTGCTTTTTTTCAAGTATTGAAGGATAGGAAGTTAAAGGAAAACCTCTCAAGCTTCTTTTAAATGAGAAGCAAAATTTATGTTTCTGGCTTGCCATATATTTGTGCTGACTCCTATGATTCAAATCATTGCAAATGATGTACTGAGTCTGGTTTCCTCAACCCACACCTTCCCACAGGAAACCCTCTTTGTTTTAGCACAAGATGTAGTAGCTCATTTCAAGTACATAGGTTGAAAAGCCTGAAGAGTCTTTTTAGCTATAACTGAACAAGCCACAATAAAAATAAAGAGTCTGGAAAAAGAAAGTCAATTTTACTGTTCAATTAATGTTTCTGGTTAGATTACAGATTTTGTTTGGACTTTACTATTAGTATACAAACTGTATTGAATTGGTAAGACTTCTGATGAAGAAGGTAAAAGAAACAAGCTGTGAAATTGTCAGCTTACAAGTATCAGCAGACATAAGAGTTCTGCTTATGGTGAATCCTCATTTCGGTGTGCTGCTATAAAAATAACAGAATATTCTTGATCTGGCTCTGTACTCATTGCGAGTGTATATTTCAAATAAATTTTATTTTAAAGAAGGTGACACTATACCGCGCCTTAATTATGCCTCCCGTTAGGGGAGAATTCCCCAAGCCCTTGCCTGGGCTCTGCAGACAAACGGGACGTTTCCACGCTTTTGCTCTCAGATAGTTGTTTATTAAGTCTTATCAAAAGAGGGACTGAGCCACAGTGCGACTCTCCTTAGGAAGCGCAAAGGAAAAGCCGAGTTATCAAGATAACACCGTTCTTTTAAAGGTAAATTATCCAATGAAAACCCGAAACGAAAGATATTTTTACTTTTCTACCAATGTTCAATAAGTCTTTCTGTCACATGAAAGGAACTGCGGCATTTTTCACCCAATCCTCTCAATCCACTTTTGCCGCAAACATGGAGTAAAGAAAGAAGAAAGAAGAAGGCTTAGAAAACAATAACAATCCTCCATTTTGGAGGTTTTGCTTCTTATCTATTTACTAGATTAACAAACCCAACACCTCTAAATTTTCACCCTGTGACAATCTTATATAATGTTCTATCACCTAATTCACACCAGTGTAGATTCTGCTTCTTCCCAGAGTGTACGTAATTTTCTCCATGGACGAAGGTCAAACACAGGGTTGTCCGGGGGGGTAGAATCCCCCAAAACAGGCAGAGAAATATTCCCTGCACTTTGGACTCCAACAAGAAGGAATTTATACATGAAGAACTGAGTTCCATTAATTCGTTCAGCATAAATTATAATTTAACTTTCTTTCCTTAATCAGAGTGAGTATTATTTACCCAGTCCAACAGTTGAGGTTTTGGGCCCAACACCTATGCCAATTATTACCCAATGTCTGCCACATTACAAATTTTGGTTTCGTAGTACTTCCTCATTTCTTGTGCTAAGATATTACCATGTTTCATCTTGTGCAGATTGCCCTCATCTTTTGGCCTTTGAACCTTGCTGCTACACTTTCTTTTTTTTTCCTTTGAGCCCCCTACCACACCAGGATTACTCTTTCTTCTATTCCTCCCTAACCCAATCCAAGAGGCCACCAGAGATGCAGAGTGTGAAGATGCAGACCTGACAAAATTCTGGTGTTTCCTGACTGTTTGTTGTGGAGTGAAGCCTTTAATCTATCATGTTACACACTTTATCCCTGTATAAAGTGTTTTACTGATTTGGGATGAGCAGAAAAACATGCAGCCCTTGAAGTCATGCCCCAGACATCACACAATTGCCCTGAAAACATTTCTCCCTTTCTCTGCACTAGACTGGGCAGGGTACTGAGCTGCAGAAAGGCATGTAGAAGTTTGACTGCTTGTGATGTGGCCGCTGTTTTGAAGTACATGCTTCAGGCCAAGAGGCTTCATGGATGTCAGTCAGAAAGATTCCTGTCAGGAGCTGCTGAAGCTATTGCTAGATGTAAGTGCAGAAGACCTCGAGAAGTAATGAGATTCTTTGGCACTGGAAGAGGGAGAGGTGCTGACATACTGGCTTTGACCTTTGGAGGATGTTATGAAAATTTGCAACAGGCCCTTGCTGACTGAGGAGGAGGGCTAGGATGCAAAATGCAGAATTATGAGAGTAAATATTTGTATGTGTGAGGTATCCTAGCCAAATTGGGCCATCCCGAATGGGACACCCACAGTACTGAATACTAATCATGGTAAAACTTTGGAAAGCACCTTTATTTCTCACTGCTTTTCAACTCATCCAGACATTCTTGGAATCAGATTCACTTCAGTTAATTATCTATGATGCCAGCCAATACTGGGAGGGTTTCAAAGAGGTGTTAGAGGGGTTGGGATGCTGACATTATGCTGGTTGCCCAGACAAATACTTTATTATCTCTAGCTTCTAAGAAATAAAGTCAGTATTTACAGGACTGAGCTGTCCTTTGGTTTCTTTCATTTGAGCATGATCAATACCAAAGTGTCCAGTGAAATTCCACTACCACATTGCATTGTAATGTAAAATGTGAACTAATATACTTTAACAAAGTTAATACACTTTTATGCTACAAAGACTGATTGATATAGTAGTTAGGGAAGGGAACTTACATAACAAGAGTAAATGTGAGCCTTGTGGTCAGAATGCACCTGGTTATGGAAATCTAGGCTGTGTGAGTAGTAGCTGCAAGGCTTGTCAGCTTTGTGAAAGCTTACAGTCCTGTCTGTTGAGCAGCTTAAACTTTGAAGCTGTAGACTGTGAGCAACATGTAATTAAAGAATTTTGATATCTTAGGCTTATAAAAAATGAACTACAGACATTTCTTATGCCAAGACAGAACTTCAAAAGTGTCTGAATGCAAAGCAGGTGCTCAGTGCCTTCTTGATCTTGGTGAGATTTGAGAACAGGTTTTCTTGAGACTGCTTCAGAGCTCCTGATCCAACCCTATACCCACAGAGGCAGTGGTGGTGATCAGAGAGGTCTTGGCCCGATGTGAGCCTCCCTAGAGGAACAGTGATTGCACTGAGACCTGGGAAGTGGGGCAGGAGTACTCCTTGCCTGCTCCAGCGGGTGAAGGACAGGGCTGGCCTCAGCAGGTGCTCTGCTGGTGCAAGAGAAGGCGGTGGCTCTGGGGCTGGCCTTGATGACATAAAGTAACTTCATGTTTGAAGCACAGAGTGACGGCAGCATGGTTTAGGGTTGCCATGAGGAAGGTGCCATGAACTCAAGACCATTACCTAGAAGGGGGAAAATTTCAGCATGCAGGAGCAAGAACTAAACAAGCTTTAAACAACTTAGGCAAGGCCATTCAATCAAACAGCTGTGGCCTGTTTCAAGGGTATGCTGCACACGGATGCAGACAAGCCCATGCTTCTGTCTGCCAGTTGTGTTTTGCTTTAGTCCCTGAATTGACACAAAAGGTAACTTAGTATTAATTAAAATGCTCAGTACTTTTAGTAATGCATTTATGTTTGGTAAGGCCAAGTACATAGGTGAAAAAGCAATAAGCATAGTATATGCCACTTGCAGTCTTGAATTGTGGTCAGGCCCTCCTGAAATTACAGGTAAGAAAAAAATGAACAAAAAATCAAATAAATACATCCAATAATTTTTGATTTCTTACCGTGTGGATTCAGGACCTTTGCTACATTTTGCAAAACCCTTTTCCTCTCTTTCTGCTTCCTATCCCAGTGCCCCCAAAACTTGTCATTTCTTGGTGGAAGTGCCGTGCTTCCATCACCCAAATATTCTTCTAACAGTTTTTGTTAGTGTAGCTTAGGTTTCTGCTTAAAAATTTCAGGAGCCAGAGCAATGTATTTCAGTTCTCATTTGTAAAAATGAAATGGAGATGGACAGAGTGACTTCTTTTATTTGTAGTTCTATGACTTTGTAGCACAAGGAGTATAGTCCAGTGGCTAGGATTGGCCCATGTCACAGAACCATAGGCTGCTGAAGCTGCGGGACATCTCTGGAGCCCTCTCAGTCCCACCCCCTGCTTCAGAAGGGTCAGCCACTGCAGGTTGCTCAGGACTGTGGTCAGCTGGGTTTTACTTATTTTGAACATGTGGAGGTGGTACTCTCTGCAAGAAACAACTTTCCCCAAAGCATGTGTTACGAACAGGTTTAACACAGAAGACCAAAGGAAACTCTGTGAATAAACCATTTCAGACTCAGATTCGAAATATACCCAAAAAATGTGATTAAAACCAAACGAGGTTAGATGTTGGTGCCAAAATAAAATTGATATATTTTATTTAATAGTAAAAGAGGCAAAGAGAAAGAGAAAAGAAAGAAAGAAGAAGTAGGTGTATGGCAGGGGTGGTGGGGACAGGAAGAGAGTGACAGGGCTTAGATAGAAGCATATCATCCTTCTGGGGATCCTAATGATGTCTTGTTGCTCCCAATGACATCTCATTGCTCCCTTCCATCTGGTCTTCTTGGTGGCGACCGTCCCCCAGCACGCCAAAAAGTGTAGAACCCAGTGGATTAATACACGTTTAGGTCAGGTGGGAATGCCCACGTGCCTCTGAGGGGATTAGGTTTGACACTGTCCCTTGCAACACTGAGGGTCTGTTGCACCATGCTGCAGTGCTCTGGTGCAGGGTCTGGGGACTCTTTTGGCGGGCCTTTGATGGGCCATGACACCCATGACACTGTGGATAAAATTTTTGCCCAGTGTGAAGGGAGGCCTACAACTGGGCTCCTCTGCACAGCGGAGGATAGGCGTTCCCTGCCTCTGACCAGAGGCTTTGTCACCACACTCCCCAAACCTCTCTTCCCCCCACACCCTGTGGTGTGAGGGTCTGTGTGAGCCTGGCAGCTGATAGCCCCGGGCCTGTGGCCTCCTCCCAGAAGATGTTAAGCTTGATCCCTTTGTGAGTGTATTTCTTCTCTCCCTAGAGGTCTGTGTGTCTTATCTCCATCAGCGAGCAGCTCAGAGCCTCAGTCAGAAGGCCTGTTCAGGGTGTGGTGGTCTTCTCTGCAGCTTTTGTAGTACAGTTTTGCTATAATAGGCAGAGGTCCTTCACGAAGATGTT
This sequence comes from Melanocharis versteri, assembly GCA_013397845.1. Lineage (NCBI taxonomy): Eukaryota > Metazoa > Chordata > Aves > Passeriformes > Melanocharitidae > Melanocharis > Melanocharis versteri. The sequence continues at coordinate 1,951,811 of VZTG01001346.1, read as the reverse complement.
TAAGCCATAAATTATAATGTTCAGTCTCTGACAGCATGGAATAATACTTCAGCTCTTTCCAAGCTGCTGTTGGGGGCAGTTTCTTGGAAGCTCTTTTAATCTTAAGGAGAAGATCTGGGATCTGTGGCTTTTCTGTTTGATGTTGTTTTGCCACCGAGTGCTATCACCAAACATCCCAGCTGTTGTTTGGAGGGAAAGTGGTCACATCCATTATGGGCACGAAGAATTACAAACTGTAAGAAATAAACCAGACTGCAGTAGACAGCTCATCCCTGGTTGGGTTGTGACTAACATGTCAAATAATTGCTTTTATTCTCGCTACTTGATTGAAGGGACTCACAGGAGTTCTTAGTTTTGCATGGTTCTCTTTTACTCCTTCTCATAAGCAGCTCAGCATTTGGCAGGACTGTTGCCATCATGTTAATTCTCTAGCTTTGTAACTGACTCAGTTCTTCTGTGTCCTTTCTGCTGATTCAGAGCTATTCATCTGTCCTCTTACTCCTATGTCAAATCCTCCCCCAGAAGACTCTGCTTATAGTTCATAAGAGCTCCATTGTATTTTCCTACTTTCTATAGCTTAAAGTGGCAACAGAAGTTGCCCAGTCCATGGGAAACTTTTAAGCAAGCAAAATTCCCCAAGCTGTGCTTCAAAAGATGGTTTTTTTTCTTCTCCAAATGTCTTATTTTAGCATGTTCTGTTAAAAACCCCTCACATCACTAGTTGTTTAAGTAAATAATTTTGAGTCAAAATATGGCCTTGTAGGCTTTTAAAAAATATTAAATTTCCATTTTTGAACAGAAGAAACAGTAATTCGAATATTAAATCACAAACAAGTTTAAAAACCCTTTACTAGCAGTCAGATCAGGAAAAGATTAGGCCACATAATTGCCTAACTTTTTATGTACTGTGTTTTTAAGATAGGTGCAAATAAAGTAACTTTTCAGGGAAACAGTTTTTGGATCACTATACAAAAAATAAATATGATCATTATTAGTCTAGTCTTACACATCTCTTTGAAGAAGAAATAAATCTTTTTTATTGGTTACAGCAGAGATCTAGCTGACTTTATTCCCATTGGTTACATTATTGAATGCTCCAGATGTGCAGAAAGCAGATACTCACCCAGATATAAAAAATTATCTTTGCTCTTTTTTTGGCTGATTTACAGCTGTTACTCATGTTTGAGGCATATTTATTTTAGGTAGGAAGGGGCTTCATTTGCTAAACAGAATTCTATGCAAAGTTTTTTATTTTCATTTGCTCTGCAGAGAAACCAAACTTGAAAAGCAGCATTGATAGGTGGGTACAGCATTTGAAACAAACAGTGGGATTTAATTTCATGAGACTTTGGGCGAGGCTAATTATAAACTGCTGCTTAGCAGTGGGGGTAAACATCCTATCAGCATGGCCTGATTCAAAGATCTTGCCTGCAAACCTCTGCCCTGGCTGAGAGGAAAGAATATGGTGTAAGTACTTCCACTAGCTGCCTACCTGTGTGCACTTTTCATGTTCCAGGTTCTCCCTTTAAAGCCTTACGGATACAGTCCTTATAGTAAGATATGGAGAACCAAGTCACCCTTCTCCCAGATTTTTACAATTAAACTACCCCTCTTGGTTTTGCCTGCGTAAGACATTCAAGAAAATAATTGTCTGAAGGTGAGCTGAGTGGTAGAAGTCTTCTGTTGTAGGTGACTAATGCTGGTGGGGCAAAACCTGGATTGAAATCAAGTACTGGTAAGCTTAAAAAACAATTGGAAGGGTTGTGATATCTGTGTTCTCTTATTTAAAGTATTTCTTGAACAAGTTCCAATGTATAGGCCTTTTTGTATTTTCTACAGCTTCTGTTATGGTTAGGTGTTGAATATTTCTACTGCTTGTGTTTTCAGTCCCCTGAGAAGAAGGAACACAAGACACACGAGTATAAAATCCAGTTATCCAGTTTTTGTTCTGGAAGTTGGAGAAGCTGCTTTTTTTCATGGTTGCCTGAGTTTATGCCTTTGTGGCTACTAATATCCTTGTCATGCAAGAGGGCTGCCAGACCTCATGTAAACTCTACAGAGATGAAAGGCCTCTTTGAGCTCAAGATTTTTGCATAGGTCACGAAAATAAGTGGCTAAGGAGCAGAGCAGACACAAGTTGGGCAGTCACAGACCATATGAAATGTAACAAGAGCAAGTGCCAGGTTCCATGCTTGGGATGGGATAACCCTGGTTCTCTGTACAGACTGGAGGACAGGAAGCTGGAAAGCAACCTGCAGAAAGAGATCTGTGGGGTTGGGTTGATGGCAAGTTGAACAAGAGTCAGCAGTCTGACAGCCAAAAGGGCCGCTTGTGCCCTGGGGTGCATCAGGAACAGCAGTGGTGGCCGCTTGAGGGAGGTGATTGTCCCACTCTATTCTGCTTGAGTCCTTGTGCGCAGTTTTAGGTGTCTCAATGCAACAAAGAGATGAAACTATTAGAGTGTGTCCAGAGGAGAGTGACCAAGATGTTGAAAGGCCTCAAGGGCAAAACTTACTACGAGCGTCAGAGGTCACTTTGTTTGTTCAGCCTGGAGAAGAGAAGGCTGAGGGGTGACCACACAACAGCCTACAGCTTCTTTGAGTGGGCAGCAGAGGGGCATGTGCTGTTCTCCTCTCTCTGATTACCTCCAAAAGGACACAAGGAAATGGAATGAAGCTGCTTCAGAGGAAGTTCAGATTGGACATTAGGAAAGAGTTCTTATCTGAGAGGCTGGTTGGTCACTGGAACAGACAGGAAGGTATTGGGCATGGAACCAAGCCTGACAGTTCAAGGAATGTCTGAATGAGACTCTTATTCATATGATTTATTTACAGTTAGTCCTGTGAGGAGCAGGGTGTTGGACTTGGTGATCCTTACAGGTCCCTTCCAACTGGAGAAATTCTATGATTGTAAGTCAGCCACTGATGGAGTAGCAGGTAATGTCCAGCTGTGGGATGGAGACAAAATGACCACTGCCACCTGGTTCATAGGCCTACAGCTGGAAGACATGTGCAACATGCAGGCTGTGTGGGTACCCTGTGGTGTGCAAGGCGCTAGGGAGAGAAGGAGGGAAGGAAGCAGAAGAGCACTGGCATTTTTAGGAAAACAAAATTGAAGCAGTCTATTGCTCAAGAAAGCACTTTTGCAGAAAGCACTAACTTGCAGAAAGTTACTTTTGTGGTGATTCATCACACATCTCCTTTCTTGGTGTGTTGCCATTCATGTGACTAATGGTGGAACTTTCCAAAGTTCCTATTGCCCTCTGCAGTGGAATGTGAATATGACTAATCTAATACTGTGGCAGGACGTATCTGAGAGCAGTGACGGGTCTTTGCAAAGGTCTTTACACTCTTACTTGCTTACTTGGATCTCTTGAATACCCTCTAGTTCTTCAGCTGTTCAAAGCCTATGTTTGCTCTCTTAGTTTTACCTACTGCTTTCCCCGCAGCTAACACAAATGATGTTGGTTACTGGAGACGGCCTGCTGAAGATCTGTCTCTTGAGATCCAGGTATTTGAGCCACAGACATGAAAGGAAAATAATGTAGGCACTTCTGAAGTATTCTTGAATCTGCTCATGCCCCTAGGAGCTAGAAATACCTGCTGTATTGTGCTTTTTATGCAATACAATATCTGCTTTATTTGTAAATATCTTTGTTGAGACTAAGAAAATGCTCATAAGCTTAGTTGCTCTGGGTGTTCCTTAAGTCTGTAGGGAGTGCGGCACATTCTTGCTGACTTTTCCATCTTGGACCCTGATAGTGCTTTTATTCTAGTTCTGTAGCTCTATCTCTTGTTTTCTAATTACTTCTTTCCTGGAACCAGCTGAATCATACTGAGCTTTTCTCCTTTTAGACTAAGTCACTGAACTTCTACTTTAGCTGGACCCACCCATACCAAAAGTGGAGTGAGTACATTTATAAAAGCAACTTGTTTAAAGACTTAGGAAGGTTTGTCATGAACAGTGGAGAAACACCTTTCTTTTCTGGGAAAGCCGACTTCCAGCACCTTAGAGAGCAGATTATTGTAATGAGTTCTATAAGCTAAATTAATTTTGACATTTTTTGCTACTTTTTCTCAGAAAAGTAATGTATATGAGGAGCCTGATATCTTGCTGCATGCTTGGGAAGCAGAATTTTGGTCTCAGAATAATAATTCCAGTCAATGAAGCATGATTTTTTTTTCTTTTACTGACTCTCAAATTTGTTTATTCTTCTGTCAAAGCATTTTTTATGTGAGCTTGGCAGTCAGCAATCTCATCCTAAATTATTTCTCTGTGAAGCTCATCTGCAAAATCCCTTTAAATGGCAATGTCACTGAAAACACACCCTTTTACAAAGGTTTCCTCCTCTTGAGGGAAACAGCTGCAGCTGAAGCCATTCTGAGTTCCTGGACTAAGTTTTATGCTGGCAGTGGGAAACTCTTCATATAGCCTCTTTTCTGCTCCAGGTAAAATTTCAGCTGCACCAAAGCATAAAGTTGAGTGTATGTGCTTGTTTTTCCATCTGCCTGAAAAGAAACAGGGCTCCTGAAATATGCACAAACCAGTGTAACGTTTATTGTCTTGGTGATATACCTTTGACTTTGAGTCAGATGGTGTTAACAGTTTGTGATGGTCCCTCCTCTGGGTGCTGCTCTGGTAGAGTGTTTTGAGGAGTGTGCGTCTTCAACAGACTCCTCTGCCTGCCCTCTTGTAGTTAGACTACCATATTCTGATCAGGTCCTGTCTTAGGCATACCTCCCAGAGGACTGTAGCCTGAGAGATGTATGTACTTGAGAACACAAGCAAACTAGAATCCAGGTTTGAGAACAACTATGCAAATACCTGCTAAAATTTCGTACGAGTGCTTTGACCTTTTTTTGCCTGTTGATATGGAGGTTTCTTGGTGTAGTCTAACCAAAGGAGTAACTTCAGAAGTAACTGGCATTTGTGTCTTAGCACATGCTAGTTTTACAGAGGTTTATAAAATTGTATTGCAAGTTGATGTAGACTTCAGATAAATGGCCTGGAATTTTTAGCATTCTGTGAAGTAGTTTCTCATGAGCTAAGTATCTAACAGCTTGAGGTCTCCATCTGAAATAAGGAATACCAAGTAAAACATCTTCTTGCTTTATATTGAAGATCTATGCCTACTTATTTTGTCTAGGAGATTTTAAATGTACTTTGCTCGTGCACCCCAATAAAACCATCAATTGCCTCCATTTCCATGAAAGGACTTGTCACAGACCAGGCAGGCCTGTCTCCTTACTTGGCTGTGAGCAAGGTGGTTTTCAGTTCAAGTGTTACAGTATGGGAATCACTTCTTAGACTTCAGATTTCAGTTTCTGCTGTAGCAGTTCAGTTGGCTAGATGGCACATTTTTTTATTCCATTCCAGTTGCTTCCCTATTTAAAAAAATACCACAAACCAAAAAAACCCAACAAGTGTCTTATTCTCCTTTCTTTTCTGGGAAAAAAAGGCATTATTAATGCAGTTATCTGAGAAGGAAAAGGTATTTCAATTTTGACCTCTGTTACAATAAAAGTTGTCACCAGGTATATAAGCATCCATCATTCCTGGTATTAGACTCATGATGTTTATTTTTTATTCCTCTCTTCAGACTTTGCAGTAGCTGGTTCTGATACCTCTTTGGTAGTTACATTCTTAGAGGAAAAGCCGGACACATCAATGCTTTATGCAGGTATCTTCCAAATTAAGGTAGTTTCTGTGTGGAAATAACTTTTGCTCTGGCTGGCTTGATACTCAGTAGGTAGAAAAAGTCTTCCAGCTTCTATGGGGCTGAAGCAGTATATTTGGATGTCTTTTTCTTGAATAGCTGATATCTACTTTCAGGCCTTTTTCTTATTCCATGCTTCAATGAAAGTAGGGATGATGAAAAATCAGAAACATCCCAAGCAGCTGTTCTAGCTATCCTCTTATCTTACAAGCCTCTGCTGCTGAGATCACACCACTATATTCGTGCTGTGAAACCGGTTTGTGTCAGGTATGTATTGAGTTGGTGTGTTTGCAGTTGACTGGGTGAGCAGCAGTAGCTCTAGCAACTGATTTAATGCAGAAGGAGACAGTGTTCTTTTCCTAAGGACTGGAAATAGAATCTGATCTCCCTGGAGTGGAGACCTCATAGTGGTGCCAGCTGCATTTAGCTGTGCTTTAGGAAGTTGAAAAGACTACTCAAGATCATGTGTGCTAATATCTTTACCACCTTCATACTGCTAACCCTAGTTAGGGGGAAAGGTAAGTCTTAAAAACCCATGAAAATTAATTTTTGATGCCAAGATATTAAATGTGTTACATAACTTTTATAATGGCCTTTGTGCTCCAAGGCTCTTCTTCACACTTGAATCTTGTATGTTCTCATGCATTGGAGCTGTCCCCCGGCTTATTTTGGGGTTCAATGGGAAGAAGGCTGGGAAAGAATATGCTGTAGATGGCATTAAGAATGCATGCAATAGCAGTGGCAAGACTAAAGTGTGTTATTGACTCCTGGAATGTATGTTCCAACCCTTTGGATCATTTCTGTAGAGCCAATTTTTAGTGTGGTTCCTTTCTTTTTTCTGAAAAGACGTATGGATAGTGACCTGGAGAAATAGCGAAGAATCTCTGTCTTCAACCCTGACTTGAAATATTCTTCTAGATTGACTGAGGAAGCAGAAAACATACCTCAAGATCAATCAGAGACATGTTTATGACTTTTTATAATATTGTGTTTGAGTAAGATAAAGCAGTGTCCTTACTATTTCTTTTATCTTCTACAGGCCAAGATGACTTCTCCTTAGGAGACGCACTTTTGGAAGGTAGGCAGTAAAATCGTGGCTGCTCTTTTGACTTGTTTATTTCCAAGTATTACTGCATGACCAAGCATGACAACTTTGCCACATATGGTTTGTTTAAACCTCAGTGGAACAATTCAGCCATGCGTTTGTCAAGATGTTTACCACATAGAACTCAAATTTGTCTTTGGAACACTTAAATATTTCTCTTTGCGGCGAAATTGTCCTGTTGTGTAGATTTGATCTTGTGCATTTTGTTGTATAGACACTTACATTTGTCCTTTGTCCTATATGTTGCTTCTGAACAGTGTGTTAAACAGTAGTTAATTTTTTTTTTTTTCCTTAACCATACCTGACAGGAAGTACAAAGAAACCTCTTGTAACTCAGAAGACACCAGCATCAGATCTAGGTGAGATCTAATTGGCTTGTAATGCCTTTTACTGTAAAATCAAGTGTAGTGTACATACTAATTTGAGATCCTGAATTTTTCAATTTAGTGGCACACAGGGTTGTGATACTTCTTTAAAAGAAAGCAATTCCCTAATAGCAAAAGGATTTCTTCATTTTGGAATCCGTTTTCAGAAATGTACTTTGTGATTTCACAAGCTTAAAGACCCTGTGAGAATCCCATCTATTGGCTTTCAGTCTGCATGTTTGGAGCTTGCTCACCTTGAGCTGGCCCTTGGCAGGTCCCATCATCTCCAAAAGCAGCAAGGCACTTGGCAGGTAACTTTGTGGGGCTTTTCTGTGAGTCACTGATGGGTGAGCGTGTCATTCCATTCATGGAGAAAACATTGTGAGGTGCATTTTTTTAAAAAAATAGTTTACGACTACTTCAGTTTTTGCATTACTTTTAAAAATTCCCCTCTTTCCTTGTAGATGATTTTGACTTGATCCATGCTCTTGAGCCTGGTAAGTATCATATTTTCCTGGATACTGCTCAAATGTACCTGGTGCAATGTCTATCCATCCTTTATGACCTAAATATAATGAGGCACTGAGTTGATTAAAGAAGAGGACTGTAGATAAAAATAATTGCAGTCTAGTTATGTTTGTTAATCTTAAGGTTCTGAATCACCAAAACTGTAGTAATTTCAGTAATTTCTTAGCCAGCTTCTACTTGTTTCATTGCTGTGTTTTCACTAGATGGCACTAACTCCATAAACTATTACTTATGGAAGTAAATGTTAATTCTGAAGTAATCTCTCCCATTTCGGGAAGTATTTGTGGTAGCACAAGGAAATATTAATCTGTTAGAAGTAATTTGAAGGAAAGTACTCTTTCTAATTTGAAGGCTGTGACAAAATAGTACAGAGATAATTTCTAAGATCTCTTATTTTCCTATTTTGTGGCAATCCAAATGAAGTGTCATTGTGGAGACCGTATGTCTAGTTCTATTCTATGTACCTTGTCTATTTTTCAAGTGAGGTACCAAGCTTTATATTTGGTTAAAACCTGGTAATTTTAAAAGCAAAAACAGCCGAGTAATCTGTACCTGGTAGAAAAATTTAAAGAAGCTCAGCCTTTGAAATCAGATGTGCAAACTAAAATGCTGCATAACACTTAATGAGTTTTTCTGTGTATGTTCCATCCTAGCAAGGATCTGACATACAGGTTAATATAGCAGGAACACTCTTAGGGGCATTAGAACACAGTATTTAGCTAAAATAACCAAGGAAATACAGCATTAGCTAATGAAAGGAAAATGACATGGGAAAGTTTTGGTACAGTATTTTGGGTCATATCATCTTTCAAGGTCACTACATGCTCTGCTTTTGGTTTCTTCACACTAGTAACTTTGCTCAATATATTCTAACTCTTATTTGTCTACAGATGATTCCAAGCCACATCCTCCTGCAAATCCTAGAGAGACTGGTAAGAGTGATCTAACAGGAATTTCTGAACTGTAGAAGAGTATTTGTTAATCTCTCCTAGTCCCTTTGAACGTTAATGTACTATAGTCTGGTTTTGTTATCTTAACTGTTGTTTTTTTTTCCCTAAATCTCTCTTCTGTGATTAGATAACCCCAAGCGAGATCAACCTGAAGGCTTTGGTAAGGCTTCTAGCACAAACTCCTGGTTTTACTGTCTCAGTTACGCTTCTAATAATTGATCCTTGTTAATTGCCTGCTATGTGTGTCAGGTGTGGCATGCATCAAACACTGAAAATTGAGGAAAAGTTGCCCTGCAAACAAGCTTTGCACCAGTCTTGAGATTCCATAACAAACCTATTGAGTAACTTTCACTTAAAAACAGGAGGGTGTGGGGCAGAGGCAGGATGGGACACTGTGTGTGTATGTGCTTGAGGCAATGCTGTTCTTGGCTGCCTGTGGTGAAGCACCCATGTATGACTGAGTTCTTTCTTCTTTACAAACTGAATCCCTTCTAGTCATGCTCAAAAGTAAGTAGAAACTGCCTATGATCTTTATTCCTAAAGGATCTAAATGAAAGGTAAAACTCCAAGTTAAAGGGTTGCTTTTTTTTATTTAAAGGCCCTGTTAAGAAATACAATTATTTATGTTTGAAAGATAGGTTTAAAATACATGTCCTTCCATGCCTGTTCTGCTTTAGAGGTCCTCTCTGTCTTTGCCTAACCCAGAACAAAACAGATTGAATGGATGCCATTATTCACAAACATGGTGGTAAAGAGCCCTGGAATGCAAGCCTCAGTTCTTGTTCTTTCACTTGCCTCATTTGCAGCAGATACTTGAATTTGAGTCTTGCATGCCTCAGTACAATGCTTTTGGCACCCAACTAAAGCATCCTCTGATGCAATACTTTCAGTTTTTCTTCTTGGAACACATTTGCTTTGCATAAACTAGATATTAATTTGGCAGCAGAGGGAAGGATAAGGTGTCATGAGGGAGACAGGAAGGCTCCATGAGGTAGGGTTCAGTGGAAATGGAGAGGGACTACTTCAATGTCCTGCAATAAATCAGAGAAGGGAATAGCACTTGGACTGTTTGTGGCTTAGAGACCAAACTCTGAAGAATCATTCACAGTTGCAGCCTTGAAAATAAATGGTCATTTTCTGTCCATGTTCTTTCTTTGCTTTTGCAGGATAGTGAGATTTGGGCTATTTGAGTTAAGAAGCTTATAGGGCTCCTTGCTTGCTTAACCTGATTTGTGCAGTACTACCTGCTCTTGGACACTGACTTCTCTCAATTGTTCAGGAAGTCCACAGAAAGGAGTGCTGCTGTCAAACTGTGTAGTGCTGAGCTGAAGAACTTGACATTGTGAGGGCTTTTAAAAGGTTAAATGTTGTAACTCTGGTGCTGAGCCTAAAACCACCGCAAATTCAGTTGAATGGTCTTGAGAAAATTTCCATGTTATTACATGCTGTGGTGTGTTTTATTCATTGAACTTAAAACATGGTAATGTTATTTGCATTTTTTTATAGACACATTTGATGATTCAGATCTAATAGATGGTAATTTACCAAGAGGAGGAAGTGATGGCAGTGGCAGCAATGGTAAGATAGCAGGTTGTGCTTCATATTGTTTCTATGGCTACCTGAACTTTTGATTAAAACTTGCTCATAAGCCGGTTAAACGTGCAAAATTTGTAAGGCATTTGGTTCTGGTATCTGAAACTTAAGAGCATACTTTCCAGTTCAAAAGTAACATGTTCTGTCTCTGCCAAAAAAAATACCCAAATATTTAAAGGGTAAAACTGATCTAGAGCAAAAACTTTAAGTGATTGTTACTGTTACAGTGAGAAAGATGGCTTTTAAAACTGAATGTGAATGCAGTACTTACTTCAAAATTCACCATGAATATAGTTTTTAAGGTCATCCAAGTGCTATTTTTCATCTTCTGTGACATACTCTCAGTTTCTTTTAGTTTTTGTAGTTAGGAAGTCTAGGAGTGGGCCAGAAGAGGGTCCACCTCGTGTTCTCAAAGATTTCCTTTGTCCCACAGGATGAAGTGATCTTTACACTTCCAAGTGATCCTTAGTCTTCACTTCTTTACTGTGGTGGTGGTGAGGCAGGTGAGAGGTGAGGAGGTGAGAAGTTGTGGATGCTCCATCCCTGTAAGTGTTCAAGACCAGGTTGGATGGAGCTCTGAGCAACCTAGTTTAGTGGAAGGTGTCCCTGCCTGTGGCAGAGGGTTTGAAACTTGGTGATTGCTAAGGTTCCTTTACCACCATATGATTCTATACTCTGAGCAGTATAAAACCATTCCATAGCTTGCCAAACTTTTTTTGGTAATTTGCTATGTCTAATTGTTATGGCGCAGCTCAGTACAGAGATGGTCACTGGAACCAAGCTGCAGTAATGGTCATCGTTAGGATGGTGCTGGTCATCTCTGTGTGCGTTACTACAATTTTGCTATTTCCACATCAGAGTTATTTTAAGTATCTTGATGGGGTTTGAGATGTGCTCATGGTTACTGACTTCTCTGGAGAGTTGTCCTAGATAGAGATTACTGATGCCACGTTTTTTGGTAGCTTTATCCTTCCAAGGTTCCTTTGAGGCAGTACTTGAAAATTGGAAGGGGCAAGAAACATGTGTGGAGACTTGTGTGGTGGTTTCATCTGCACAGGTTCCTGCCTCAGTGGTATGAGTTGCATAGTGACAAATAGAGTTAGTATTTATAGAACTTCCGGCTTGCTTGTGAAGAGAATTGCAAAGGTATTTAGTAGATGAGGCTGGGATTTTAGGAAAAGATAGTTGGTTCCGTGGAAATACAGCTGAATATTACTCTGAAACTGTATGTTCTCTCTGGTGGTGCACAGGCTTATTAAACCAGATTTCACAAATGTTCTGTGCTCATTTTGTAGAAGTGCTGAGCACTCAAGGCTGGAATTGGCACCGCTCCAAGCCAGGCTGTGAAAACAGAAAGTTTCAGTGCCAGTTTAGCCCTGTATGGATATAATAGATGGTTTGTAATTTTGCATAATTAATTGACAAAATGTTTGTCAATTATTATATGAGTTTTATTTAGACATATAAAATATAAACTCTTCATTCATTTTTACAGAACGAAAGGGCCCAACTCCAAAAACTGGCCAAGAAGAGGAGGGTAAATATATGAATTTTTGTGTATGATGGTGTTTGGATGTATGAAGCTTGTTTTCTCAGGGTTTCTGATTGCTAATCTTCTGCTGGAATGGTCACTACTGGGAGTAGGTTACATTTAAAAAGCTTTTGCTCAATCTGGAATTCTTACTTTCAAGCTCTGCTTCCATAATCCTTTGAAATTTTTACGTTGCAAATGATTCCTAAGTGTTAAGGTCTCAGAGATGCTGGCGCAGTGGCTGTGTGCATGCGAAGTAGATGTGGCTATGAAAGGGTTGCTTTTTTAATTAGTGGAACTTAAAACAGACATGCTTAAGTTCCTTAACAATGGGCATTGCTAAGGAATCAATGTTTATAAAATGAGAGGATTCACTTTTCATTATGCACAGAGTTGATTATTACATTTTCATGTAATTTCAGTTTAATGGTTTTTGGAAGTGTTCACAGGGTTACTTTAAGACAATACAAGTTTGACATTGCTTTCAGTTCTAAAAAGTGTATACAAACCTCTCTGGCTTTTTCAGCTTCTCCGGGAGCAATAGCTGGAATTGTAAGTGCTGTGGCTGCTACTGCAATTGGAGCGGTATCTAGTTTCATTGCTTACCAGAAGAAGAAACTCTGTTTCAAGCAAAGCGGTAAGAATTCTAAATTAGTTTTGTTTCCTACTGTCTAAAGAGAGGCATTTTTGTATTTATATTTGGACTATAAATTGATCCTATGCATAAGGCAGTTGTAGTAGCCCAGTGAATTTATGTTCACAGGGAGTAACCTTTTGTACTAGTAATTTAAGACTGAAGAATTCCTTGCCCAAAAATTAGAGTTTCAGAACTAGGAGGACTTAAAGCTTTACATTTCTTAAAATAAAAACACTTCGTGCTAAAAAATAAGCAGGAGAGACTGCAAAAATACTTTTTAAGGAGAATCAAGGGGAGGTTGGGAATTAGAAACTTTTTCATGATAAAAAATACTCTGTAATTTCTAATTTTGTAAATTTTGCCTTTGTGTCTTCACAAGATACTTGCCTACTTACTAGTTTTATGTCAACTTACACCAATGGTCATCCCCAAATGATTCTTCTCCAGTCATCTATTGTTCGCTTCCTTTCCACTTAAATAAGATATAACTTGGGTCAGAGAACTTTGGGAGTACTGTGGGTGATAGGAGGGGCAGAAGCTTTGGTTTTATCTGTTTCAATCTTTTTGATTGTTTAGCGAAGGGATAGAGCAGTCATTCAGCCAGGGACTGCTGTTTTGCAATTTGGGAAGTTTGGAAACTGAGTAACATCTCTACCATCCACATTTAAATTAATGTGCCGACAAAACAGGGCAACTCAACTACTATTAGTAGCACGTTTTCTTCACTGCTGTTTCTTCTCTCAAATTATTGCTATTTGTCAAGAACCTCAAACACGAGAATTTGAATGCTAAACATCTGGTTTTTTTCCCAGCAGATGAGGAGAATGTGAATATGGAAAGCCATAGGGGAGCGCAATCTGAGCCACCTGGTAAGACAAGAATCTAGATGAAAGATCAGCTCTTTGGTGGGAATCCTATTAAATGGACTTTATTGATATCTAACATACTGGAGAAAATGAATTGTTCTGTTTTGTTAAAAAAAAAATAATTAACAATTTTGGCAGAATATGAGCTAACAGTGTGCCCAGGTAGCCAAGAAGCCCAGTGCCATCCTGGCCTGTACCAGCAGTAGTGTGGCCAGCAGGACCGAGGCTATAATTGTCCCCTTGTACTTGGCTCTGGTGAGGCCACACCTTGAGTCTTGCGTCCAGTTTTGGGCCCCTCACTTCAAGAAAGACACTGAGGTGCTGCAGCATGTCCACAGAAGGGCGATGGATCTGGGAAAGGGTCTGGAGCACACATGTTATGAAGAGTGGCTGGGGGAGTCGGAGATGTTTATTTAGCCCGGAGAAAAGGAGGTTCGGGGGTCATCTTTTCACTCTCTACAGCCACCTGAAAAGAAGTTGTAGCCAGGTGTGTGTCAGTCACTTCTCCCAGGTAACAAGTGATAGGACAAGAAGAATGGCCTCAACTGTGCCAGAGGAGGTTTAGATTGGATATTTGGAAAAAATTCTGCCTGAAGAGGGTTGTCAAGCATTGGAACAGGGTCTGGAGGGTCAGGAAAGCAGAGGAGTTGTCATCCCTGGAGGTATTTAAAAGATATGTAGGTGTGGCACATAGGGACATGGTTTAGTGGTGGACTTGGCTGTACTAGGCTAAGAGTTAAAATGGATGATCTAAAAGGCCTTTTCCAGCATAAATGGTTCTGTGATTCTATGATTTTACCATGTTGACAAACTTAGAACTGAATCAAGCATTCAGTTTTGACAATATGGCCACTCTTCTCTAGTTTTTTATTGAACAGATTGGTTTATTGCCTTGAGAAGTCATTGAAATGTAGGAGCTTAGAGAGAGCGCAGAATTGAATTTTCTCTGCAAAAGTATCATTAGAGGCAATTGTGAAAACACAAGCCTGCTCCTTCAGTGTGATGGATAACTGCAGTTGGAGGTTTATTAGTGTATATTTTTTCTGATTGGGATCTGAAATGTTTTCTAATTCTAAACTGATACAGAACACTGCAAGAATGTGTATGAAAAAATTTATGGTATTTGGACAGAGATAAACTACACTGGAGGCAAAGAGGACTGAATTCACTAGTGTGTTGTAATTAAAGCATTCTCTGTTGTGAACAGAGAATGACTCTTGTATGAAAGAACCATCACATAATTAATCTTTCTACAAAGGTGAGAGCTGTGGAAGGATCTCTTTTAAAGCAACAAACACTGACAACCTCACCCTTCCATGTATGGTTGTGTAGGGGACTTGGCTGATGGAACAGGTGATTAGCTCCAGGAATCTGTGGATAGAACTGGAGGAAATGGTATAGATGAAAACTTGGCCTTCTAGCCCTTGTGACCAGTCAACAAAGGAAGCAGCACTATAACACCATGCTGAAGTTTATTGGATGGTTTTGAAATACTGAGTATTAAAATCCGAAGCAGTATATATTTGCAGTATATTCTTCTGTGAATTTAATTTGAAGCCTGCAGAACTATTTCTGGGTTTTTTTTATAATTAAAAAAATAATTGTGCCTTATTTCTCTCAGGTATTGCATCAGTTTGTTACAAATTTCCATCTGGTTCATTATCTTCTTTATAAACATTTTAAGCTGTTAAATGTATAAAACTCTCAAGTACAAAACGTTTTCTTGTGACTGGCTGTAAGGACTGAAGAGACTCAGGTATCCTCAATTCAGCTGTGCATTAGTGAAGCAAGTAGTATCATTCTGAGTCCTCTACCACAGGCAGTTAAAATATGAGCTGTAGTTGGGTTGTGCTAAAATTCTGGCCAAGATTCACCAGAACTCAAATGTGAAATGCACCAGATGATGCATACTTTATTTTAACCAATAAAGTCACACTTGGGATGTTATCATATATGGTTATTTCTACCTGCATATTGATGTCATATTACATCCCAAATTTCATACCTCTATTATATTTTGCAGTCAAGCATGATCATGTGTTGAGCTAAGAGACTGGGCAGCCATGGTCAGCATGGTGCTGCTCCTGATCTGAGTTCTGGGGGTCAGCAGGTGTTAGGTCTGCTTCTGGTAATAGATGGACCTACATGGCTTCCAGTTAGAAGCAGTCTCACATTAATCCAGGTCAAATGGCATAGCAGAAATAGGTCTGTGTTTTAAAATTTTATGTAGACCTATCTTTGACTTCCTGAACCTAGGAACTTACTTTCAGTAGCTTACTTTTTGTATGAGCAGCCTGTTTGCATCTGCAAGAACTGCAAGCCTGGACTGAGTTCTGGCTTACACTGCAAGTGTAGATAGCTTCCTTCATGTAGTAGGATGTGGTTATTTGAGCGAAAAATCTGGGATGTGATATCCCTGGCTATGCAGCCTATTGGCTTCACAGAATCAAGCCTCTGCTTACCTGAATTTATCACACAGTGTCAAACGTCTACTGAAAGTTTGTTGACTGCATAAACTATTACATAGTAATGTCTAACTTATATTGTATGCTAACTTAGTGCACTAATGTTGAATTGTTTTTCACTTTTCAGTTCAGCGCACACTTCTGGAGAACTAAATTAAAGAAAGAGTGATGAAGAACAGGTCTTTGGAACTGGATAAACAACCTGCATTCTGCCTGAAAAAAAAAAAAAAGGAAACAAAAAAAGCATAACATAAACAGCAGAGTCTAAAGTTTCATGAGAAAACACTTCTTGTTTGAAACACTTCTGGGACTGTGATTTAGACCTGAATACTTCTGTATGGTTAGCCCTGTGAAGCATTGTTGCACACCAATACATGGCCTTAATGACAGGAGTGTAGAAGTATGTTGCGCCTTTACATTCTTTCCTTGACTCCTCTGACAAATGGGTGTGTCTCAAGTGCATTCAGTCTGTTTAACTTTTCCTTACCTCTCCAAAACCAATATGCAATTACGGTTTTTGCTATGTTATTGCTCTCAGGCAGTACAAATATTTTTTTTTAATAATCTGTACTCAGTGAGTGGACCAACCAACCAGCTTAGTGTATGTTGTGGGCACCTGAAAGCAAATGGCTCACTGTGTATGGATGGTGGATCTGGGTGTGGGTGCTGCTGATCCAATCTGTGTAGCTGCCTGGGCCAGCTGCCAGGGAAGAGATACTTGTGCTTGAGCATTCAGGAGACAAAAATTCTGTTTTGTTTTTAGATTTTTTCATTGAATCTGTCTGGTACAGATTGAGAAAACCCAAAGTTAATGCACACCGAGCCTTCATCCTTTCTGGCTCTTCCTGCTTAGCAAGTACTGAGCTGGTCAGTTGTGGAAAAGCCTGTTTTGCAGATCAGAACCATAACTGGACTTTGTATTTCTGGTGACATTGATGTTTGGCATTGTCTAAACAGTTATGGATGAAGTACTTGGGAGTGGGGATTAACACCTTCAGACTTCCATAGCCAAAAGCTAAAGAGAAAATAGTGTTGAATTCTGTGTTGGCTTATCACACTTGTGTAAGGGACAGAAACAGTACTACAGTTCCAAAGTACACACAGCAAGACTGACCAGAACCAGCCAGCCTCACTCCACAGGCATCCACTGAACAGTAGAAATAGCAAACGTGTGAGAAGTGCTTTTGGACTTTTGAAGGATTCCCCCAGGATGATGATCTATGATTGCATCCTCCTCTGAAAGCACTTGTGACCTGTGCTGTGGCTCTTGAAAGCGGCAGGAAAGTTTCAAGGATCTGTGGAAACATGGAAAACTACAACTCATAACAGCTATAGGACTAAATCTGGAATAAAAACTAGTTCTGCCAGAAAGGAATAGTCTGACCAGTTTTGTTGGCTTTCATTCTAATTGTTTTAAATTTTCATGCAGTTTTATCATGTGTCTTATTAATGGGCTTCAGCCACCCGACAAAGTTCTACAGGAAGATGACATTTCATCGAACATCTTAGAACTTAGAAATTAATGAATTTGGATATTAAACCTGTAAATATATCTGTACATTCAAATATGAATGTATACCAAGGATAATTCATTTAAGAATTTCTTGTACATGTTTCTTAGCTTGCAACAAAGCCTTACACAAATTTTAGTATTTTCTTATGGAATTAATTTGTAAGTCTCTTTTTGCCCCAAGTCTGCTTTTAGTATAAAAGTGCTAAAATCTTTAAGTGTGTTTGAGAGTGCAAAAATGATTTCTATATAAACATTTGATTTATGTAAATACAAAGAAAAGAAATGTACTGCTTGCCTACATGAATAAACAGATATATCTATGCCAAGAGTAGAGAAAACAGAAATCAGTCAGTGTTTGTTAGGGATAAAATGGCAGGAGGATCTCAAACTAGCTTTTAGCTAACCAAGACTCTTGAATCCTTTTTCACCTTTTGTGAGCCTAAAAGTTACTTATTAAGACCTACCAACATTGTGATTTTTTCAAAAAATAAATTTTAAAAAAAAAGGTTTATGTGTTCTTCTCAGTAGTTCTGAAAATAAAAAACTTGGTGCTCACTCACCTAGGGAAGGATCCTTTAAATAGTTTGTCTTCCTGCTCTATCAGTGCCTCAGGTTTATTTCTTACAGACATTTTAATCATTTTAGAAAGAAGTTGTCCAGAAGCAACAAAGCTTTGAACTGCTTACAGGAGACACTTACACATGTGAGGTGCAGAGAAGACATCTGTCTGTGTGAATGACAGGCATGGCTTTTGAAAAAGATTTGGTAACCCAGAATCTGAAAATATGCACTTAGAAGGCTTAGTATGGGCAAACTTAATGGTGTTCAATGTTCCTCATCCAGTTATCATCAGATCCTTTAGCACTAGACACTTTTGAAGGGCCATGTGTTGTCTCACCTTCTGATGTGAGAGGACTATAACTCAATGAGAGGGCAAGGCGGGAGTTGCCAAGTGCCTAAATAGTAACAAATTTACTGATTTTTCCAACTTACTGATTTGTCCATTTATGGTTCCACAGTCTGGAGTTGTGGAAGAAGGAAGAAAGATTGGCTGCTGACACCTGGATATAAAAAGTTAAACAGAAGGCTTGAAATTTCAGTCTGTTCTCTGTGAGAAGGTGCCAATTTATTGGTTTCTGTTACTTACCTGTGGATAAAACATAGAAATTCACTTGCAGTTATTGGGGTATTACTTGCTACGTTGCTATTTGCCTCACTACCCACAGAAACTTTGATCTTGTTTCTTCCTTGCACAACTGCCATTATGTTACAGAGCTAAATATCTTAATTCATTTTTTCTCCCATTCCTTGGGACAGGACACATTATCAGTTAACAGTTATTCACCACTCTACTGAAGTAGTTCTTCAGTCATCTCCCACAGATAAGCTGCTGCCCATCATGGCCTTATGAGTGGCCATTGACTTTCAGATTTGGGAATTAATGTAGTTTCTATACATGTTTCAAACACACTGTGCAGTGGAATGAAAAAATACTGTCCCGTCTACGTCCAAACTGCAAGTTCACCCCAGTGAGGTACCTCTACCATCAAACTGAGTTAAAATGGATGGCAACAAAGAGCGCTGTCCTGTTCCTGTGGCACACCCTCTTCACTTCCATTTATTATTCCAGTCTACCTCCTTTGAGGATGAGGAGGAGTTACCATCAGTAATAGGAGGAAAAATAATCAAAGCAGGATCTTGTAGAATAATACATCACTTTAGTTTCTACAAGGTAGCTGCAGTGGCAGTTTAGTTCACCCTGTTGGTGGAAAAGACTCCTTGAAAAATGTTTTGATGGTTTTCAAATGCAATGTTCATTTCAAATACTTACTCAAAGTTATCCAAATGAATTCATTGGACTGTGCAAATGAAAGCAAGCAGTTCTTAGCAAAACATTTGGCAGCTTTTTGCTGTAGCTCTTATTTGCCCGTATTTCAGTATCTGTGCCAAATTTTGAATGCTAAGAAAAACATTTTAGTGCACTCAGTTCTCAGTGTATCTTGGGCTGAATTACACTTTCAATGCTGCTTTTCTGTGTTGTTATTTTTTTTCACTTATTACTTTATGCCACCATCTCAAACACACTGTTCTATGTGTGTTTTTCGCTTGAGAAGATTATGAAGCAAGCCCTAACCTTTTCACAAGTTGAAAATATTACTTCCTTTTTGCTCTTTTCTGTTACACAGGTATAAAGACACATTTAAAAAGAAGTTAAGAGATTATTAGGAATGGGAAAAGGACTTAAATGTAGCAAACCCACAATTTTCACAAATCCCTGCATTTGGAGTACTTTTAAGAACCACAAGAATAAAATACACGTTCCTCCATCTGCTTGCAAAAAATCATTGAAACTTTAGCTAGTACGTAGCAATTGCATTCTTCTGTTGTCAAGAAATTGTATCTCCAATTCACTTGTGTGTTTGGCTTACATTTAAATTAATGGCTTGTGTTACTGGATGCTTCAATATTTTAATTAAAGTACTTCTGTTTTTATGAAAAAAGATGAGTAGTGTAGGATATTAGTGGCATTCCCAAGTAGTTCTAGTGTATAATTCAGTTCTTTCATCTCCAATAGACACATGCAGCAGGTTACCCATGCCAAAAAGAGCAATGTCTAACCTCTGCCCACAGGAAGATGAGGCTGCCACTGTGATGAGTTATGACTGAACTCTTTCCCTTTTAGCTTGTCTCATCTAAAAGAGGCCTGATGAGCTAAAAGTATGTGGTGTAGAGAAAAGGCAGACACACTGGCTCCTTTTCTACCCCCATATGCATTTCTAAACTATTGGGGTTTTCCTTAAAAGACAAGTAAAAAAATATAGGCAATTCATCCACCTTCTCAGGTGAATAGCAGACAGAACTTGGTTTTCCTTTAAACAGAAAAAGATTGGTCAATGATATTTCAAGTGCTAAAACTGCACTTTATGGTCAGGTGTTAGCCCATATATTTCTTTTTAGTATACAGTATTTTTTACTTGCTATCTTGGGCAAGCTGTTGCATGTTTTTGACAGCACTGTGATTAAGAAGTTCCTGCAATGCCCCCAAGAACAGGAGTGGGATAAGCATTCAAGACATTCTGACTCCTACGCTAGATCCACTCCTTCCAGTGCTGCCCACTTTCATATTGTTTTTATTTAGCTAGATAGGGCACTAGCTGGCTTCAGAAGAACTGAACAAGATGTGCATCATCTGCAAACTTCATCTGAGATTGTTCAATATCACAATGAAGTTGTATCAGCAGACAGGTGAGACCATGCATTTTGGGAAGACTTCACTTGCAAGAACAACTGTTTTGAAGTAAAGCTACTGAACATATGTGAGTTGTTTGGGCTTGCCTGGGACTAGCATGTAACTTTGCCAACATTCCTATTCCCTTCTGGCAAATTCATCACTTATATGGAGATCAGCACATGTGGGCCTGCTTTTGGTATTCTGGGAAAAAAATAAACTGTGAATTTATGGAATTGCTCATTTCATGGTATAGTTCTTGTTTTAACTGTCTGAAAAAGTCACCTCTTCAGCCTAAATGTCCTAAAGTCTTCTGAGACTGAGCAATTGGCCCTGACGTGGAGAATGATGATACCCAAATTGAACTTTAGAGCTTCTGTTAGTAGCTATAAGCCAGATCTTTATTCTTCTGTTTCAAATTTGGGCAGGGGAGAGGGAGTGGATTGACCTATTTGAACATCAAGCTTCTTGAAGATCCAGTATCACCAGGTTTTATCAGTCCAGCTTATATTGTCGCATATGTTTTTTGTAGCTAGCATAAAAGCATGAGTTCAGTTGTATGTTCTGGGTAGCTCAACAGAAGTGTAATTGGGGGCAGCCTGTGCCCCACATCAGACTGGATCACCCAGCAACACCACGAGCACTGGCCACTCATTGCAGCAGAGTCCTGAGCTCTTTGCTGCCCTAGACAAAACAGCTCTGACAAAACCCCCTGCAGCTTACCCCCCAGCACAAGGGAGGATGCACACCCATCACCCTGCTGGTGCTGGCTGCAATCCAGCTCAAAGGACAAGAGTGTAGGCACTTGCGTTTGCTAGAGAGATGCTATGACAAAACTGGATTTAAATCACATCAGTAACTTAAAAGTATGTCCATATACAGATAGATGCATTATTTTTGTTCATTTTCCAAAGCTTTGTATCATCACACTCAGCACCATCTGACACCTCTCTCCATGTAGGATATGCATGGATATTTATATTTTAAAAAAGCCCCAAACTAGATCAATAGAAACAGTCATGATAGACAATGTTTACCTGTGAAGATAAGCATCCACGGGGGAGCTGAGCATGCTTCAGTTCAGTAGTCTGACATCACATTTTAAGTTTATAAAAATATATTTTTTGTCATCCCTCTGTAGCCAATTCCAAGTTGCTGCAAAGTGGATTCTTAACCTCCATCCACTTCCTTAAATTGGTGGCCCAAGTAAGGAGTTAGGGCTGACAGGATTGCTTTTATCAGCTGTTATTGGTGAGCCAAGAAACAAGCAGGGAAGTGATGCTTTGAGGACAGAGTATGTCTGAGTGATCCTTTTGAACGTACTTCAGAGAAAGACAATCTCCTCTTACAAGCTACTTGAGCTTCCACAGCACCACACCCTACTTTGAAGGCGAGGATGTCAAGCAGGTCGGCTTTTCCCTCTGGGAAGGAGGTGGATCCAGAGTGTTCGGGCACCCTCCTCATTGGGTGCTGCTACTGCTTCCCCAGCTCTCCGTGCTTCCTGCTTGGGCAATAAATAAGTTTCTTGGAGCACAGGTGGCACCTAATGTGCTGCTCACAGTTTGGCTCTAGCAGGGTTGCTTGCTTTTGTTACTTGCCTTGTACGCAAAAAGGCCTCTCTCTCTCTAGCAGAGCTTGGGTGTGGTGGTGAGAAACCTCTTTGGACAGAGCTGCTGATTCCAAGTGTCTCCCTCAAACCTTGGCACTGCAGTTGCAACACCTGCCATCATTGCTTGGAAAAAAACAACCAGTGCAATCAAGGCACTGCATAGAAGACCATGGAGAAATTCAGAATTATTTTTCTTTTGTGCCTTGGCTTCCTTCTAGTCCATGTAAGAGGTAAGTGACCTTTACCTTGGCTTATTTCAAAGCTAGATTATTAAAAATGAAAAAAACAAACCAAAACAACCGAACAACCTAAGCTCCCAAGCCCTAAGAGGGATGCTTGTTTATTTGGAAAAGCTTGCTAGATTTTTTTTTTTTTTTTTGTAGGTACTGTTTTATGAGAAGCATTCAGAAGTGTTTATATGTACTTCACCATTTTCTAAAGAGATACATGTCTCTTGGATGATTGCACATAACAGCTATGCTAGTTGAAGTTTGTATATTATAATTTCTTATTTTCTCGCTAGTATGCTTCCCTAAAATGATTCACAAGCTTAGGCTTGAGTATAAACTTTTTAAATTGAAACCGTAAAATGAGAGCTTCCAGGGGAACTTACAGTTTCCAAAGAGATCCTTAGTCAAATAATGAGTTCATGTTTTAAAGCTTTTCTTGGTTATTGATATTTTGAAACCTATGAGTTTTCTTGTAAAAACAAATTCTGATTCAGTTTAAAGATGTTCATGCTTTTATACTGGAGCATATGCTTTAATAATTATAAACTAATAGTTTATTAACCTTAGTCGATGTATTCTACACACAAGCATACTTTTTCATGCAGGACTAATTAGGAATGGAATGCATTTTGTATATATTTTTGATGAATGAATAGCAACAGGAAAAATGTAGCCTTTTCATATTGAGTCATTTTACTATATTCAAACATAATTTCTTTCAGCAAAATATTCTTTCAAACTTTTCTTGATGTCAAACCAAATAGAATTATATTTGTGTGCATCTGCCATGTGGTGTACTTGTAACCTTTTCTTTTTTGTATATTAGCAATACTGCAGAAACTTTTAGTGCAGTGTTGGCTGCAGGAAGAAATCAATCATTAATCACTGGTTCCAAAATAGCAGCTGCTGCTGATCCTCCCACCAACCCTGATTTAAACAAAGTCCTTAGGAGATCTTGCAGTGATGGGCAGTGAAAAAAGCCTTGTCTTAACTTAGTTCAATGGTTTGATTTTAACAAATGTGGAATTATTCAGAGGTCTTCAGCAATTAGCATGGCATAGAAAGAGCAGAGCAGTAGGACTGTGCTGGCCTGCAAGTTGTGTTGCGAGCAGCGATGATTCATGCAGCCTCTCACCTCCTGGCATGCAGACTTTCTTGTTCTGTAACTGTCTCATGTTGAATAGTTCTGTTCAGACAAACTGAGCATGAGCAAGCCAATTTGCATATACTCTACTATCTTAATTACAAGGGTAGCCAGCGTAATTATTCTTCATTTATGCATGCATTAATTTAGAGCCAGTTCAGGCTCTGCTTTGGGGAAGAAGTCATTGCTGAAATTTGCTGTGGGCTTTGGGCACAGTCTTATGACTCTGGAAACTGTTTAATCCACTTTGAAAAGCAAACTTAATTATTTTAGGTCTGTGACAACAGCCACTGAATTTTATCATCAAAGTATTCACCGTGTTTCGGGGATATTTACAAAAACCTCTTCTCAGTCCCAATCAAGACATGATGTGAGAAAGTCTTGGCCATGCTGATAAAAAGCTTGTCTAAGTTCTTATGATGGGTATGTCTATGGCATGATTAACACTTTT
Source organism: Melanocharis versteri (assembly GCA_013397845.1). NCBI lineage: Eukaryota > Metazoa > Chordata > Aves > Passeriformes > Melanocharitidae > Melanocharis > Melanocharis versteri. Next base: position 1,927,879 of record VZTG01001346.1, on the reverse strand, counting down.
ATAGGCAGCTTAATTCTTTTCTAAATTGTAATCCTCTGTGATAGCATCTATAAACTACTGGGCCACCACAGCCAGACCAGATGACATCATTGCTCTTACCATCCAGCACTTCCTTTCTGTCCAACTATCTTGAGTTAGTTGGCTAGACTACCTTGATGGACACATCTGAGCAGAAGCTTAGCAGAACCATGAACCACATTGTACAAGAAAAGTGAAGTCTGATACAGTTTAGAAACATATATGCTCACTGCAGTATTCCATTTTTAGCTACACTACTTAGCTTTTGTAATATCCAGACTAATGTAGGTTACATGAAGACTCATATATTTTTGAGCTTCAGCAACTAATTGTCTGAGAGGTTTTTAGCCAACCCAAATGAAATAAACTTCACAAAAACTTCTTCCACTGGATTTCATGGTAACATCCCTCATCAGTTCCTGCAGCTTGGCTGATTTCTGGTAATTCAGCTGTATCTACACTGCCCATTTAAGGTGTGCTCAGACACAACTCAGGTTGCTCCCTGGTAACTGAGATCATGCATCTGTTTGAAACATAGGTCCTATTTGGGCCACAAACCTGTGTGCATACCTGCAGTGGGAATGCTGTGCAGCCTGGGAGCTGTCCCCTGTATGGACCTGGAAAGCAACTGAGGCTCTCACTCAGACCTGACTGCTCAGAATGCTCCTCAGGTTCCCAATACAGATATAATCTATATGTCCATGGTCTCTAATGTTGACTGATAGATCACATGTTTAGCCAGTGACAAAGACTGTGCAAAAACTGATGATGTCTGAGATGGTTTACATTTACTCCATCACGTATTGCATGCTACATAGGTAAAGGGAACACCATTTATTGCTAGTCAGTAAACCATGCACCTCTGTTCAGCTAAGGCTTACAGAGTTTTTTTGCTCAAAATCTGTTCTAGTCTCTTTTTCTTACACTGCTCCATGTAGCTGCAGTCCTCACTGGTGTTCTGTGTGAGGTCCCTGTGGACGTGCTGAAGCACATACAGATTCAGCAGGCAACAAATTCTCTTCTACTGGCTGCCAAAACTATTTCACCCCCAAGACCTTAACTGCGATTATCCGTAGGCACATCGGTGTTACCGGCTAAGGGTGTGATTGCAGTTTGAATAATCCATATACCTGAACTGGTTGAAACACTTACAACGGCAGAGCTCTTGCAACATCAGAGCTTGTGAAGAGAAAACTACTGATGTAGTTACTCAGCTTCTCAGGTTCACTTTTCAAACATTGCTGCCATGTTGCAAGCCTGGCAGCAGTGCCCAACCTACCTCAGTATGTATTTTTAATTTATTTGTACCAGCATTTGTCAATCCCTTTCCATCCCATTGAGGGTAATAAATAACAAATAAATGTCAGAATTCTTTCAATATTAGAAATCAATAAAAACAGACCTTTCTGTGGCATTTTGCCTCATAGTAGGAGGAGAAAGATTCAGTTTGCTTTGACTAGAGTCTTCCTTCCTTTCTACAGGCTGACATCTATGAACGTTATGGGAAAATGCTAAAAATACTTAAATCTGACCTGTAGTAAAATATCTCATGAAGGCAAACACTCCATCCCAGCTGAAAGAAAGGGCTTGGATGGGTTATGAAAATAGAGCAATCACTTCCCCTGAATAAGCTTTGCCTGTTATCAATAGATTTTTAATTCCTGAAGAATTTATGTAAGTTACATCACAGCAATATATTTCCAAAGGGCAACAATGCTGCAGATTAAATGAATGCAAAGGCAAGAGTAGGCACTAAGATTAGCAGACAAATTAAAGTCCTTCCTTACATCCCTGGTCTAATTACACCAGTGGTGAAAGAACCAGGATCTATCCGTATAGAAGGTTAAGAGCTATTTTGCATGCATTTTACCAGTGTACTTGATATAAAAGTGAGAAGAGGAACATTAAAAGATGCTCTGTGAGCAAAAGAAACAGCAAAGCCTGGCATCTCCCTGAAGACCTATATTATAATCAGTTCTCTCTGTTGTCTCCAAATTACCCACTGAAGAAAGTGGGGATCAGCCAGCTGGTGCTTAGGCAGTGAGTGGTCACTCAGAGAGCCCAACACAGCTGTTGCCTGTGCCACACTAAGGATTTCAGTAGGAATACTCATATAGGTCTCTTGTTTGAGTACAGTTCTCATGTAATGTGATCATCGTTAAGATTGAGACTGTCAGCCCAAATGGCTGAAAAGGGCTGGCACCTTCATGAACCTCTAGTGACTGAGAGAAGCTTTGGATGAAGAGCCCACACCATGGGCTAAGCTCTGCTGCCTCATCACACAAAGCTGAAAATCTCAGCAAAGTGCACAGGAACATATATGTTGTTTCTTCATGGGAGATCCCAGTTCTTTTGCTCTGCCTGCAATTTTACAGCACACACCAGCTTCTTCTGCACTCACTGTGAAGCAAAGTACCGAAAATTATATCTGTTTTATTTTACATACACGGGGCATATCAAGTCATAAAGAACATCAGTTACCTTTGAACAGCAAGGCAAATATCACAGAACTAGAAGAGACTATGTTGCACAGAGCTAAAGCAGTACTGCCACTCCTACTTTATTAGTGCATCTTAGATGATGGTAATTATTTAAATGTGTTCTTGTATAAATAACCGAGAGAGTCCTTTTCATTTCCCTTGCATTTAAACTAAAACCAGAAGTGGCCCAGCAAAAAACATGAAGCCAATAATCAGGTCCATATGTTGTGGTCTGTATACTGGACCTTGGATCTTAATTACAGATTTTAAAGCACACTCATTTTCCACCCCAGCATCAAAGGGTTGTAATGGCAATTGTTGTTTATGAAACTAAAGTTCCTTGAAGGAAAAACAAGCTACAGTAACCTCATCAGGAAATATGGATCATGAGGCTATTACACGAAAGAATAGTAGCTGCTCATTGAGATTTTGTCCACTCTAGGGCGTAAACCTTTATGTTCTCCCAGAAATGTGTAATTTCCTTTAAACAAACAATTGCTTCCTGAATAAAGTTGGACAAGTACACGGGTATGTTCCAAATCACATGCATAGGAAAATGCATCTCATTTTCTCATTATGGAGGAAATAGGTTTCATGATTGTATTATAATGAGAAATGTTCTGTGCAAAGAATAACTTACAATTTCAGCTAAAAAATAAAAACAACACCATAAAATGAGTCTCATAAGTAATTCTGGTAACATATTGTTCCCTTTTAGAAAATTTTGTACTCATTTTTGAGTCACTGACTTCTTTCTCAGTCTCTGGCAATTTCATAAGGTTTTAAGCTCATTGTATTCATGAAACAATTCCTATTTAATTACACTGAAGAAATCATACTTGTTCAAGTCTTTAAATACTGTAAAACCAACTTATTCTTCCTTTCTGTCTTGCTCATAATTTGAAGTTAGTTGCTTCTAATTTATTTGTCACACAAGTAGTCTCATCCCAAACATGGCTACTAGCAATGCACTCAAAACCAATTAATTTAACCATCTTAATGACAAGATTATTTATCTAACACACATGCACATATATGCATTTTAGATATGTGTCCAGAAACATGTACAAACACATACAAGCACATTTTCTCATGGATTTTAGCTTCCTTTTTAATACTAGGCTATGCATATTAAAAGCCTGAGAAGTTAATTTCATTTGTCACATAACCTGATCCTCACTTAGCAATATTCGTTGCTGCCTTATTTAAATCTGCGTCATTTTAAGGGCCACAAGCTGTGTTCATATGGAAATTAAAAATGGCAGAGTGATGTGGTGGTAGCCTTTTATTAGAAAACTTCTGACTGTCGTTGTCATGAGGAACCGGTAACACTCACCTGCAGAATCCAGCCTTGTTCCTCCTAAATTCTACTCAAAAGCTGTGGGACCTCAGACCATTGTGATCAAACAGATACACGGTTAAAGGGTGGTGGATCCATTTAACATTTAGATAACAAATTAAACCATAGACAAAAGATGCTACTGTCTACATTTTAGTGACTGGATATTTGGGTCACATTTTCAGAAAACTGATATCCAAAATTTTTGGACACTAAATACACATGTGCCTGAGGACATGACTTTGCAAGCATTTTCTCAAATTCTCTGTTATGAGTCATTGAGGACCACCCAACAAAAAACATTATTACAGTCATTTTATTTCTTTGTCAAAACAGGGATACTCCCAGAGGAAAGGTTAGAAGTAATGCCAAGAAATAGCATACTAGCTGAAAAGCAGTAATAGCAGAGATAACTCTGAGATAATACCACCTGCACATCTAAATCTTTTCATAACTTTATCCAGATTAAAACAAACAAACAACAAAGCCAACAGCAACAAACACAAAAAACCCAACCAATTAAAAAACCCCAATGGAGCAAAGCTGTTTCTGCCCCACTAAAATTTTTTTCATTCTCATTTTTGTCAGTATATTTCCAACTCTTTCTATTATGGAAGCTAATCCCAAAAAAGGGATTATATGGAAAATTTATTTCAGTCTATTTGTTCTGTGGAGAGCTTCACTAATTTATTTTCCTTGTCATTTATCTTGAGAGTTCTCTGAAGTGACTGCAGTTCCTATTGAGCTAAATATTCTCTGAGACTCTAATGTGGTTTTGTTTTTAGTCCCGCCATTGTGTGGTGAGCTGTTCAGCTATTTAACCAACTGTTATCCTCCAAAATTAGATTCTTAAAAATTTCTAGGTACATTCTCAGGAATGGTAATGAGCATTTAAAATTCTGCTCCACAGAATCTTACTCCTTGTGGTCATTTGAGGTTATTATGAGAGGAAGTTGGTATTGAAGTCCAAGCAGTCTTATGGTTTATTGCAATGTAATTTACCATGCTGCACAGATGTCCTCATACAAACTGCCCTTCTGTCAAGGTTTATGTTTGCATACTCAAAGAGATTTCACTGCGGATTCCTGTCTTACTCCCAAGCAGTCATTCTGTGGTAGTGTCCTTTTCGTTTTATTGCTTGGTTTATCATCAGAAATAATTTTTTAAAAAATCAATCTGAATAATTTCTGTAGGAGATTTTCATTCTTCTTTTTTTCTCTTATTAAAATTTCTGTAGCTTTCATCTATTTCTCCCTTGAAGTCTCAAAACAACACCTTTTGCCTTTCCCCACCTTTTCCATAACAGAACAGACATACGATAGGAGAGGGAAATGTTGGTATTGTCCAGAAAAAGGGCAGGTGTCAGTAACTGTTTCAGTCTGTTGTTTTGCTTTAGTTCTCATGCAATTGAAAGCATCTGCATCATCTTGCTTGAATTTAATAATCTGATTAGATTCCACCTTCTATTTTTATTTTTCCCTAACTTCAAAGAAATATTGTACCTGAAAATTTTCCATAGTCTTCCTTCACAAGATGATTTTCTCACATTCTCTGTACAGCATTAGGACCTCAGTAGTTGCTTTCCATATTGTTAGTTCCTGCATGTCATGACCTGTAACTAAGAAGCTGGTTTGGCCAACAGTTCTTCGGTATTACAAAATTATTTCTGATGACTCTTATTCTGATTATGGTTACAAAATTATTCCTGATGGCTCACTCCAACGAGAAATGGTTTTAGCCACTGATGATGGTGGCATCCTGAGGCAAAGATGTTCAGGTTAGACAACCTCCTCCAGCAGTCAGGATTCCAATCAAAAATGAGGATTTTACCAGAGGACAAAATCAAAGGACAGTCAAGCTAAAGTTGCTTGTACTTCTGGCACTGAAGAAATGCTTCAGAAAATTATAATTTGACCATGTAAGTCAAGGCAATGCCAGGATGTCTGCCTGTGGGTAGCATGTCTGCATCAAGATCAGAGGGTTCCATGGCTGGGGTGACAGTCCATGGGCAGCAGCTCAGGGCCAGTAAGGGCTGGTGGCGCACTCAGGACTCAAGCAGAAAATATCTTCTGGTGAAGCAACTAGTTTATTCTATATATTTATATATTTATATCTTTACATA
>VZTG01001346.1:1867308-1921865 GCA_013397845.1 Melanocharis versteri | reverse complement strand
ATATATTTATATATAAATATATTTCTATATTTCTATATTTTTATATATTAATATATTTATATATTTACTGATTTTTATATTTACATATTTATATATTTAATGAATTCATATTAAAAAAACCCAAACTGTCAGGGTCTTAGATTATGGCTTTGATAGTGGCTTTAAATTGAAAGGGAGTAGTTTTTAATTAGATATTAGGAAGACACATTTTTTTACTGTGAGTTTGGTGAGCCACTAGAAAAGGTTGTCCAGAGAAGTTGTGGATACCCCATCCCTGGAAATGTTCAGGGTTGCATGGGTCACTGAACAATCTGGTCTAGTGGAAGGTGTCCCTGCCCATGGCAGTGAGAGTGGGAAATAGATGGTCTTTAAGGTCCTTTCCAACACAAACCATTCTGTGATTCTATGATTCCAGGAATATTATCCACCTGAAGACCCAATCCAAAGGTTACTGAACTCGGCAAGGTTGGCTGAGGGGCCAGGGCAGGGGGGGAGAGGTGACCAGATGAGGTAACACTCCAAGAACAGATCAGATAATAAAGAGATTACCTGTCACTCTGCTAACATTACTGGGAAAGCTTTATGCTGTTACCTGTTTTTACTTACCAAACATGTTCCTCTTAATATTTTATTGGGGCAGTTTTGCTTTAGAAACCATTCCTACTTTGCATTCCAGTCTTGTTTTATCTCTTCCATCAGACCCCATCTATAATTAAGTTCACAGACCTACATTAAAATCCTCGTGGGAATCAAAACACTTCTACTTTATATTCCTGTGCTGACTATTACTTGAGGATCACACAGTGTTTCACCACTGATAATTAATCTTTCTGGAAGCTCTTTGACACAGGCAAGAGCTATTATTCAGGAACAGTGATTAATGAGAAGAATGCCATGAAGATGTACAGCACCTGTCAAGATGAGGGAGCTGGGCTGAACCCTGAGCACTGCTGTGCTGACAAACCTCTAACAGCCTCTCTCTGTTCCTCAGCTTCTTCACTTGAACAGTAACACCTTTCTTGCTGTGAAGTGTTCAAGACTTACCAGGAAAAACACTTCAATGAAGAGTTAGGTATTAAGCCTTTTAGAAGGGATAATAAACATACGCAGATCAAGTGCAGCTTGAGGCTTACTCGATAGAGCACAGTAATACTTTTCTGTTTAGGGAAGTCGTGGCATATAGTGACTTTTTGTGGGCTTGTGTAGGCTTTGTGGGCTTGATCTTGTATGTGGAATGCAAACACAATGATGATGTATCCCCCTGGATGAAAACCAGTGGATACATATTCTGCAAACGTGTTTGATGAAGCCTGTATATTACGAGGAAAATGGCAGATTGTAGAGTTGAAAGTAAAACTCACATGAATAACTGTGTGTTCAAAGTAATTTATTTCAGTTTATACATTTAAAATATTTTCCAGTTTTCTTTGCCTGCGAACTTCAAAATTCCAGGTGCTAATTACTCTGCTGTGACATTCAAAGACATTGTTGTCACCTAACAAAGAATAGAAAGAATTTTTTTTTCCCCTTTTCAAATTTCTTAATTTACAGAGGAAACTAAATTAGGTAAACACATCTTAATATCTCTTACTTATGTCCCATGTTACAGTAAGAATTAAAAAAAAACAAAGTTGATTTGTGTTGCAAGTGATCACAAGGCAGGCCTGCCAGTAAAGCTGCTTGCTGAAGCTGAGCTGGTAAAATAATAATGAAGATATTAAAAATTCTCACCTAATGATTTTCGTTCACAAGTACTATGCTGAATGCTACTTTCAGCTGTCTCCAGGCAATAGCCCCGTGCTCTCTAACAGAGAACCTGTGTTCTTCAAAGGGGTGTTTGCACAGCAGGTGAATATGATAACATGAGAGAGCAGCTTCTCTTTGGCCTACCTGAACAAATAGCTCCTTTGCATTAAATGAGCCCGTCTCTCACAGTCATTCAGGACTGCGCTGTGCAGGGATGACAGCTGGCAGCTTGTTCTGTGCCTGCTGCTGTTTGGATGGGTCTTTCTTTTGCCTCTTACTGGTGCTCTGACTCTGTACAGAGCCCTCAGGTCTGGAGGTCATGGAAACCTGCCTGCTGACTTAGTGTCTTTTCTTCTGTCACATTCCTTCTAGGTCAAGGTGATTTCGATTTAGCTGATGCCCTTGATCACCCTGGTATGTAAATTTTCTATCCTTATTTTATAATGGCTTTTACATCCAATAATAAATCATAAGTCTTTTTCCTTGTGGAATGGAATATGAAGTGGCTACTACTTAAGTTAAAGATACACAGAACTGGAGAATGCTAGATTTCAATGTTTCCATCATGAAATTAAAATTTTCTTTAAAACAAACAAACAAAAAAATAGCTTTGAAAACACATCCCTTCCTTTTTGGCTTCTGCTGTGATACATAAAGATTTTTTGAAAGCAGCCCTCTACATTTGCAGATACCTGCTTTTGTTAAGTTGAAGCTGTTATTGTTTATTGGCATGTCATTTTGTCCCAACAGATGACATAATTACCAGGAAGCCTACAGTGATCAGAAGACCAACTAGACCTGTGTTCAGTAAGTAATAAATAATGGTTCATAAAACTGATTTTGTATCTGTAAGAAACTTTCTGATGAGGTTCTTTATCATATTTGGTCCTGTGCTTTAGCTGAGATAATGTGTGAATAATAGCTGTCTTCTTTATGTAAAATAAGTGCTCTTTTGACAATTACCATTTACGTTTCTTTACTGCTTCCAGTAAGGCGTTAGAGCATGGCTGGCCAGTGATGGTATTTTGTTTCCTGAACACCTTCTTCACACTTTTCTAGATTGCTCTGAACTCCCTGGGGAGTATAAGAATGAATAACTGTTGCTAAAAATGGCTGTTTTTTCCCTATTATCTCTACTTTTTGTATATTTATTCATGATGCTTGATAACAGAGTTGGAAAAGAATCAGAACAAAGTTGTGGCTATTCTTTCTTCTGACCATGTATTTGATTCATATTATCTAGTATTGATCACTACAACCACCTGTGTCAGGAAGGAAAATAAGGCTCTGAACAGTGAAGAGCTGTAGTCCTGAGAACGCCAAACAACAAATTCCAATAAACACTTGCTAATGTTGAGAAAACCCAAATTCCAAACAAAAACAAAATTGCATTTGGGATGCAACAATTTATGACAACATAGAGTTTTTTTCACCTAAACTACACTGCAATAAGTTTCTTTCAATCAAACAAAATGCTTTAATTGGAAAATGTTGGATAAATTAGCCCACACAACAACTTTAGGTCTTTTTCTGGACAAACTTTGCAATAAGATTTTAGGTGCATGAAAGTAGTTACATTTTCCGCACAATTCTCTGGCTCCCTCTTTGAACAAACTGGCAGTATTTTATGAAAGTGGTAGCTATTATATACTTTAATGGCTGCATTCTTCCTTCCCACTTCATTTGGCAGACAAAATTTGTGTCTGGCCTAGATTAGAAGCATCTCTATTTTAAAATATTGCATTAAATGTGGGTTTGTTCCCATTGTAATGTAAACATTTCAAGTTATTTGGATTGTGCCCTAAAATACTTTATATTTGGTCATGTTTAAAGGTAGCTTAAGGGTGTCAATATCTGCACTGAAGCTGCCTCAGTCAGGTGAAAGGAATTTTTATTTTTGGGGATTCCTAAATCTGTTAAAGATATGAACATCAAATGAATATCTGCCCTAATCAGATCCACTTCACTAATTTTTGGGCAGGAAGAACTCCATGTTTTCCAGACTATTTCAGAGTTTCTTTCAGTGCTACAGAGGCCCACAGAGAGTTTAAAAAAGCAATTCAAACTTTTTAAAACACCCAAGCCCACAGTGTTACAAATCAATTATTGGATTTGGAAAGTGCAGAAAGATGGTACAAAAGTATGTTCTAGAATCTGCTTAATGCTTCATCTTAAGTTCAGGGTTTCCTCTATGTCTCATTCAGAAGTGAGGCTGGCTGAGATTTTTGTTCAGCTGAGGCCAATTACAGGCAGTGTCCTCTGGGCATCCCATGCACCTCTGCCTGAGTTGAAGCTCTCCTGTATGCACCTCCCTAGTGTAGCAAAATTAATCACAAAATTTGATGGAAGGTAATGCTTATTCACAAAATCTCAAAGTAAGTTGATGTTTACCCACTCACATTGTTCCTGCACTCTATTTAATTCAACAATATCCTCACATCCACATGCTCATGAGCACCAAGATGTGTGTGCTTAGGTGGTCTGGTGAGCATTGTGTGCAACATGAGACAAAGCTTGCCAGCTACTGAGCTCTTATCCTGTCTCTGTGCTTCTTCTTGATCAGAAATGACAAGTAGAATCCACAGATCTTTTATATCCTTTAGGAGTAATCAGGTATTATAGAGAGGTCCTTTGCCTCATGTTTCTCACTCCAGTGTCTCTGAACCCTTTGTCAGGTTGCTGCCTGCTGTCTGTTTTTTCGCTTGTTCAGAGCACACAGGCTATGTGCACAGACACGCTTTCTGGGTGGACGATCAGAAAAGTAGTGATATGCTGCAACCTTTGGTGTTAGAATGCCTTTCTGCTTTTCCTCTGCCTACAAGTCATCTGTGCTGTCATAAGAGCACAGGCCTGCTGGTTTTGACAGAAACAACACATTCCTCAGTTTTACTGCTGGGAACAGTGACCTTTATTGTCTGTTCCTTTAACACTTTGCTGTTTTTCTGGTCCCAACAGACACATGCATTGTCATTTTTATTTCAGTCATATTAACCTTAGCATTTCTGCAACAAATCTCTGCATGAACCGTCCAGAGTGGAACTTGCATTTTACCTGAATTCTTCATCTCAATAATAAATTGAATCCAGTTTTCAATTTATTGCTTCTTACAGCGTTAGCATTTGACAGGTAAAAGTGTTTTTGAAATGCAACCCTCTGCTGGGCAGACACAGGGAGGATCAACACCTGACAAGAACAAACCAAGTCATGCATTATGAATTTGATTATTTTCCTGCCAGATTTCCTGGTGACATCAAAGCATTTCTGAGTTGTTACTCAAATGAGACTAGATACTGTGCAAAAGCAGCTTCCCACTCCTCCTGGGTATAAAGAACAAAAGAAAACAGATTTCTGCATGGTGATTTTCTTGTGTTTCAGGAATTCTGACATATCTATAACAATAATAATAATAAAAAATTAATTGAAAGTCTCTCTAACTCTCTGTGACAAAAAGCACTGGTAACAAAATTTAGATAGGTTTTGCTATCCCTTTTCTTCTGATTCACTGTATCACTCCACATTTATAAGCATCAAGAATGGGATTCTTGAAGTTCTGACATCCATTTAATACATTTCTTTCAGAACTCACCATCATTCCATATACACCTTAAAATACCACTCACATACTCATATCCACACCTGCCTGTTAGAAACAGAGTTCCTCTTTACACATCTGCAGCTCATGGACAAATTGTTCATTGGATGGAACGATTCCATCCCAGGTACAGCGAGGCACATGTACAGTGCTGGGCAATGGTCCCTGCCTGTTGATCTGTTGTGCAACATGCACATACAGATATTTGATTCTATCCAAAAACCTTTATACCTCAGACAAAGAAGAACAGACTGTCTCCCAACCTCAGACAGGTGCATATGATTGCTTGAAGCAAAGGGTCACCATGACCCTTACATAGATTAGTTGATTCAATCTCTCCCCAAGTAGGTTTATTGCCCCCTAGTATTTGTGTCTGAAATGGGTATTCAGTTTTGGGGTTTTTTTTTTCAGTTCAATAAATTACACTTAAGCCAAACATACATATACCAGTTTTAACCACAGATGTAAATGTTAATAATTAGGTATATTTAAAAAATGAGTACAGTTACATATTATAACGTAGCTAATTTTATTTTTGTACTTGCAGGTATATTCAAGAGGTATTGATCTTGATTCAACTGTAAGATTTATTTTGACATCATTTAAAGCAGGAAAAAAACCTTCATATTTTGTGTAGAAAATACTGTACTATTAGTCAATTAGCGTGTGGGGGAATTTTAGATTCTATTAGAGTTTTCAAGAAAAGTGTGATAAATTATTTGAATTTCTGGGACTGGCTTGAAAAGGTGCTTGTCAAACATTCAGTTGTACACATTCTAATGAAAATAACATTTCATTTCCCTCAAGAATTGTGTGTAACTCACTTTTCTACATCTTCCTCCTATTAATTTTTAGACAATGATCTACATTTAGGAGATGCTCTTGGTGGAGGTGAGTACTCTCTCGTTTCCTTGAATATAAGGGGATTTTTTTCTTGCATAGTCTTTTCCTGAACTCTGCCTAATTTGTAAAAAGAGATTTCAACACTGCAGGAGGAGCTATGGTCATGAGAGCTATTACAACCCATGTACTTGCAGCCCTTCTGCCTGAGGCCGTCATGCAGAGTGGGGAGAGCACCTGGTCGCCAGCTACCTTTGAGAGCTTCCAGCTGCCCCACCTTGCATGAACTGAGGTTAGCTGGGGCTTACTGCACCATGGAAGACCACCCCAGGCGTGGCTGGGGAGAGCAAGCGTGGCCCATTCTGTTGTGATGGCTCCATGTGGAGTCCTCTGACAGAAGCTTGAAGAAGGTGGTGGCTGTAGTTTCTTCAGCTAACAAAAATGAGCCTGCCTAAGATTAGGAATCAGAGGTAACGCTGGATGGAAAGGTTTGAGCTTCCTGTAGTTCTGCTGATGGCAAACTAGAAAGTCAGGAAGGGATGTTTCAGAGATGAGCACTGGTGAGTACAGCTTAAGCTTGAATCAGTCAAGCTGTTGTAACATGCTGTTAACTTCCAGATATTCCCATAACACCCAGACCTGACCTAGTAAGTATTCACAGTATTGTACTGAGCTGTGCAGACATATCAAATCCTTGGGGTTGGAAATTTGTACACCAAATTTTATTTCGAGTGTTTCGAGATATACCAAGGATGTGAAGTACTCTAGACAGGTTCTTGAATACTAAAGTTACCCAAAATGCAATTAGTATTGAATCAAAACCTAAAATTCCACTTGAATCACAGCCACACAAAAGAAAAATTACTTCTCAGCCGATTGCACAGAACCTCTGAACCAGCTTCAGTGGTCTGGTTTACTCATGTTTCAGTCTTAGAGAATGACAACTTTTATATTATTTTTTTTTCCCATTTCCAAGTTCCCTTATGGCACTTCATGCTTTTGTTTGAATGACATATTAGTCCACATTTTACAAAGATACATCTAATTTTGTTAATAATTCCCATGCTTATATTTTCATTTATTCATCTCTGTACTAATTCTTCCATTCCTGCAAGCTTTTATTGAGTACTGTTATGAGAGGATAGGTCAAATATATTGAGTAAAGTATTAATTAATAGCTTAAGTATCTTAACTAAACCAAATCTTTTCATTCCAAGGATGGAAAATTGTATTTCCATTGTTTTTTATTTCTTTGTTCCATTTTCAGTTCAGGTCCTTAATTGACCTTCATACATGGTATAATGAGGTTAAAGTTGTATATCTCCTTATCAGTATTTCTGAAGATGTTATTTTTTCACCAGCTATGCCATACAATATGTCTTCTTATGCTTAGAGTAGACTAAGTGCAGCATCACAATAGAAATGAAATATGGGAGAGGTGGTTTTCTGCTTTTGTGCCACATTGAGTCTTAGTTCTTTACACAGAGAAATGGAACAGAGCAAGTCCTTCCTCTATTAAATATAATTGATTTGTCAAAGTCTAATTCAGTAAAGCTGTGTGACTCTACTTAAAATCCATTGACTGTAGGCTAAACTCACTTGAAGTTAAGCATATACCTAAATAATTTTCTGGATCAGTACCTAAATGATGCTCAGAAACAGAAGCGTTGTATTTAGCATCTAGGCAAGAATAGAACATAGCAAAGGGTATCTGGTATATTTGGAAGGTGAAAGATATAAGGAGGGGGAGGGAAATTGCTATTTATTTCTGTGACCTAATGTTAATTTATGCAGAGCTAAATTCATTGTCTAGCTATGAGGACAGTTAAATACATGATTGGATTGTTTGAGAAAAGGATGGCAAGAGAGGACCTACTCTATACACGCAGAGCAGTAACCCTAGATATTAAATTTGGCAGGTTTTGACCTGAGTGAGCTCTTGATACTCCAGCATTGTATATGCAGTTTGGAAACTGCTTTTAGTCATTAGCTCTCCTGCTCTATCCAATGCATCCCTTTCTAATCCTTTTGCAGAAAATTAAGGCTAAATGCTAGCACAAAGTCATAAACAACAGCAAAGCTGAAGTCTGAGTTCATTTCACACAGTTCAAGTGCAGAAAATTCATTATGCATTAGATAAATTCAGCACCTGTTAGATGAAACTAATCTGCAGGCCTTATTAATACCTGCTGATGGCAATGAGATAACCTGTTGCCTCCTGCCCAGCCTAGAACACCAGCTTCTCTGTTGGCTCTCAATAACTGCACCACTGACACCCACACTGACACATTGTGCCTCCCAGCTGTCAGCTTTAAACAATGTTAGCACTTGTCAGAAATACATGAAATATTTTCCCTCAATGTTTTTTGTGAATTCTTCTCTTCTTTTGAAAATATTCGCTGTTCACTTCCAAGTCAGTTTTTGTTGCTAGCTATTTGTTGATACAGTGCTTAAATCTCCTTAGCTACTGACAAGGTCCTTTTATTAATTCATGGGAGGACACATTAGAAATAGGTATAACATGTTTTTATTTACAGTCCTCAGTTTTGCCTGTTCAACCATCTAACAATATTAATTATCAATAGGTGACATCTCAAGAAAACCTTTATATCCACCTCTTCCACCACGCCCGGGAACTTATGGTAACTCTGGTAAGACTACTTGCTCTTAAGAAAATGTAGTGCTATGAGCTGTTCAGAGCACACATTATGAATACTTTAATCTCTTATTTCTCTGCTAACAGCTTTTATCATCCTTTCCCTACATCTTCCTTTTGTAGTCACTGTTTATGACCCAGAGTTGGAAAAGATTTTTCTAAATGTTAGTGTTGATACCATAAAGTTTTTCTGTCTGTTCAAAATGTGAGACACTGCATCCTAAGTGGCATGACACTAACATTTAATCTTGTCTGTGTTTTCATTTCGGGCGTGTATACACTGAACTGTGTGAAGGTTCAAATCTGACATCTAGCCACAGGGCAGGGATAAACCTGTGTTCAAAGCATTTGAGATGTGCATCTGAGATGGCCCTGGGGCGTACAGCAGATGGGGCTGGGCAGCCTGTATTGCTTTTGAGTTTGGTTCCAGACACTTGCTTAAATAAAGTAAACGTGGCATATCTATTCTGGCTTTCACCCTGTACCTGTACTTACTTTGGGTATGGCTGTAGTGGTGAGCTGTGGACAGGTCCTTCTGGAGTCTTTCCTGGAAAGGACCCACTGGCTCTCTGCTTCAGGGATCACTGGGACTCAAGATGTCCCTATTATATAAGGATTTGTGCTACTGAGAGCACAAGCCCACATATCCCACAAGTACCCAAAACAGACATAGAATACGTAGACACCAACAGTGCCAGTACTTCAGCTTTCAGGTGGATTTTGGTAGGTGACTGTTCAGTGTGTGTGACCCATCCACCATGTCGAGGCTGGGATTTCAAAGGTCCCTCACCTCTCCCTAGAACACTACAAAAGGAGTGGACAAGGGAGATGAAGGGGTTTCCATCGTAGATGATTTTTCAACTGGAATCTTTATCTTGTAGGAGGTTTTGATGACTCAGATCTCATTGATGGAAAGCCTTTACCACCAGGTAACATTCGCCTATTTCCTTTGCAATGTCTTCCTAACACCTGTAAGTTAGAGCCGGTTGGTTTTGCTTTAGTGGTAATCTGTCCCTGAAGGTATAGGACCAGACTCCGCTATTTTTATTTAGGTTAGTTATCCTTCACAAAAAAAACCCATGGTTTTGAGGCTGAAGCTAGAACTTGAAAAGTATTCCAAAACATTTTGTAGCATTCTGGCATGTGCCAGAAGCCTGCAGGTTTTATCCCTTTGAATTCAGCAAGGAAAGTCCCAAAGCAAGGGGCATGCTGAAGTAGATGGACCAAGACTAAGATCTTGATGTAAACTATTGATAAACGATCTGATTGTCTGGCAGCAGAGAAGAGACAGAGTATACTAGCCTCCCTGTGCAATCAGCTTGATGTAGCCTGTTACATACAATCCTTCTATTAGAAGATAACATTCTTCCCCAAAAATGAAGTGTCAAGAGGATGAACAGTTATTCCTCTGGCCAGCACAGCTGTCAGTGAGGAGTGGGAGGGGAGCTCCTCTCTTGCAGTCCTGTTGGGCCACCCCTTTTGCCATTTGTACGTCACACTTTGCTGAGTAAAGACGTAGTTCTCAAAACAAGATGACAAACATTTCTTTGATGAAACTTCACCCTCTATTCTAGGAGAAGAGGAGCATCATTTCAATCATGGAGGGAACACAGGTAGAGTAAATAATTTACATTATTCTACAATTGAGTTCTGATCTTCATGAAATATTAAAACAATGTTAGCCTTATAAAAGTAGCACATATACTAAGTTAGGCTTTAAGACACCATTTTCACAGCAGCTGTAATGTAACCCAATTTCTATTCATCTGCTTAATTCTGTTGTTTCACCAAACTCTTTTCATTATTTGGTAAAAGCACACTTTAGTAGAAAATATGCTTAAGACAAACCATTTAAGTGCCTCTGAAAAAACCCCTTTCTCTTTCTTTTTCCTCAGATTCAGGTTTAATAGCTGGAGTTACATCTCCTGTAATTTCTGCTTTTGTAATACTGGTTGTTGGATCAATAGCAGCCTACACTGCTTACAAGAATAAGAAACTTTGTTTCAAACCGCGAGGTAAGGCCCAAACACTTTTCCACTGATTTAGTGCTGAAGTAGATGGGAATTTGACAAACAGCTGCCTCTGCCACCACAGAGGTGCCTGATTTTTGTGGCTCTGTGTGTGGAAACCAGCCTCACAAAAGCTGGCAAAAAATACCCACAGTGGAAATACTGAGCGTTCAATTTTCATTTTTCAGGTGGGGCTACAGTGTAAACCACTGAAAGAAGAGTTGCTGTCTGATCGCAGGCTCCTTTGGTTGGTGACATTCTACATTGCCATTCCGACAGAAGAAAATCTTCCTCTAATGAACGTTTTCCTGAGACATTGAAATCCTGCTCTCTCTAACCTGATGTCACTTTTGCACCTTGAGCTTTATGTCATCAAAGATGTGCTTAAAAGATCCGGGGATTGTATTGCAGTCTCTGATCTGCATTCATAACGGTTGGATACAGATTTTGACTCAGAGGTTATCTTAAACAAGAAAGAAATCAAGTTTGATATAAGCTAAAAATCAAAATATTTGGGTTTCTGAGGATTCGAGTAACTAAATATTTTTTTTTTCTGTTTTCAAAATTAGCTAAAAAACTTAATCCTTGTGATAGAATAGGAATAAGGAGCTTGCCATTTCCTTTCACACTTGTTGAGTTTCTCCAGTATACTTCTGTAATGTTTACTATGTTTAAAGAAAATTTGTGGTTGTCTAAAGGATTAGAAATTTGAACGCCTTTACTTTGTATTTATGTCTGAATTTAAGCAAAGTGAAAGGAACTATTGCTAGAAAATTAATTTTTAATTTTATAATATATTGAAAAGATTATGTATATTGACAAACCACTGTTTAAAATAAAATAGAGAGGAACACATGCTAATTTTATTTATTTATTTATTTAATTGATTAATTACTGAAATGGTATTTAGCTCTTCTCAGGAACTAGAATTTCATGTAAGTTTCATTTCTCTTCTTTAAAACTTAGGCCCAGCTCTAGGAACCTTAGAAGGCATTAATCCAGCAAGATGGTTTTGGTTTGTTTTTTTTTTTAATGTATTATTTGTAACTTCCGAAAAGGGAAAATGGGAACAAAGCTTTTTCTGATTAATTTAGAATGAGTTTGTGATGCATCATTCTCTAAAATCTAAGTCACAACAACTTTTAAATTTGAGACAATGTGAAGGTGTGGTTAACATAGTTTTTCTAGCTGGACTGTTTCATGTCTTTCCCTCATTCCTGATCGACCTTGCTGTGCTAACAAACGCCCTCATGTAGACAAACCTATCACAAAAACTGACACTTTTCCTGTCTCTCTGCCTTCATTTAGCTAACTGGATCAAAAAACCAGCAAATGAATGAAATACAGATGAAAACTGGCAAAACCAGGAGTTTACTGACATAATTCTGCAATACAGCCATTTTAGCTAACTTCTGACAGCATGAGGAAATTGGTGTGGTTTTATCTTCATTTTAGTTGCAAAGCATGGTTTTTGTTACCAAAATTCCATTTAGATGGAGGCAAATATGATTTTGTGTTTATTACATCATTGAGAGGAAGACATACACTAAAAAAGTACTTTTTCATAAAATAAAGTACTATTTATCTAAATTATATTTTAAATGGATATATATCAGTTGCTTGCTTAGATTACCCCTTTTTTTTTTGATCCTGAAAGAAATTATAATGTACATCAGTTTAAACATAGAAACATCTTGACAACTGTCAACCCAGTACATTAATATACAAACAAATTAACACCTTTTTAGCTATCACTTTCAACTTATGGATGAAAAAATATTTTTAATATGGTTTTCCAGGACACTTGATATTTCTTTTAAAATATCAATTTTCCATGTTAATAGTTAAGACAGACGGATATATATTTTGTCAGGTAGACATAAAGATTTGATTAATGAAATGACAAATGTTTCCCTGTTACAACTTCAGTTGTTTGTTCAACCATGAAAATACGTATTTTGCTTCTTTCTCTTCAAAATTTTCAATAAACACCTATCGTGTTTTATCTAAGATGACCCAAGTTTTGTTTGTTTGCTACTTTCTGGGACATATGAGGATTGATACCTTCTATATACAAGTTCAACTATGTCCGACTAGGGAAAAGAAGGAAATGCTTCAAACTTAAGAAAAATTACAGGAAAAAAAACCCAAAAAATCAAACCAGCTTTTTTTTAATATATATATATTTTTAGTAAGTGTCTATAGAAGCATCTATGTGCAACATTTTTGCTTTTGCTATATTATGATGATTTATTTAAAATTGTTCATAATATTTTCAATATAATTTATTACTTGTGTTGATATAAACAGCCCCAAAGCAGATTTATTATGGAGAATTTGAGCAAAACCTATGAATCGGAATGAATAAACCCTGACTACCCAAGTGTTTAACCCTCTGAAGCTCTTTGGTCTAATTATGTCAGCATTTACCCAGTATACCAATATACCAGTGCGCATGTACGCTTGTCAGTGTTAATTTCCCTTTTCACTAGGATGATGATGAAAATGGTTACAATGAGTTTATAGTTATTGCAATAACTATTTCTATTATTATTATTTCAGGAAATTGAGGGGAATTCCCTAATATGTAGGGAAGCTCCAGCGTATTTAAATTTGGAGGGGAAGGAAGGAAGGGATATAAACCAGCTGTTAGAACATCAGAACTCTAGCTCATGTTACTGGCTCTGAAACTTAAAATCTATTCTATACTGTAACAAAAGTTGCTGGCACACAAGTAAAACAGATTATCGTCTAAATGTAGACACCAGTTTTATTACCAAGAAAAAGCTTTTTGTAGTCACAAAGTCCCCCAACTGAAACAGATCTGCCAGTAAAATTATCTACAACAGCAATCATGGTGCTGATAAGCATGTTGTCTAGTTGACTTGTCTACATAAGGCAATGGTGAACATGGATCCCTGAGAATTTTGTTTCTGTGGGATAAATAAAACTTCATTTCCTATGTGTTTATGTCCTTCCTTCCTTTAAACACCTCATCACTACTACAGAGGAATGACACCCTCTTCTCCAGCGGACCTTTAGGATTCTCCCAGGGTGTGAGAGAACAAAGGCTGCAGCTTGGAGTGGCAACAGAGGTCTCTAGCAAATTGCTGGAAATAAAGTTTTAAATTGTTGAGTGGTATCACTGGGCATTTTTTTCCAGTGGCATACTACCTGAAGTTGTTGACTTCTGCTACATAGATATTGATGTTCACAGCACGTTTTGACACAAAAGTGCCTCGGCTGAACCACATCAGCCTAAAATTATGTTCCAGAGACGTTGTATGGCTGAATTACGTCACAATTACATGACTTCTAGGCTAGTGGCAAAAGCATGCTGTGCAATTAAATGTGCAATTTTTTATGTGGAAATATTTATAGCCCTCTGAATAACATAAACTCCCTAAAAACATCTACTTGCCTATCTGGCTGACAAGTTACCAGACCGTGTGTATCTGTAGGGGATACGATGGCCCCAGGGAGTTAGGGGTAGACTCCCTTCATCCACAGTGAATCCCGAGTATCTGGGTGACCACATGTCACGCTGGAGTCACCCTACTGATGCTCTGAGACCTTTTTCCACGCTCTGCCACCTTCACCATCGCAGAGGGTGGTGTCTCCCTCTGGACGCTGCGCGACGGAGTCTCTCCAACCTGTGTCCTTTCCTCTCCGTTTCTGCACAGACGTGTGCGTGGTGGGCTTTGTCGCAGCGGCTGAGACCCGGGGGGCGCCCAGAGCATCGGGCAGGGGACGGGACGGGACGGGAGGGAACAGGAGGAAGGGGAGGCGAGGGTCTCTCCCATCCCGGGGTGGGCGCAGCCGCGCGGCGAGCAATGGAAGGGGAGGAGCGGGGCAGGTGCGGGGCCCGTGTCGGGCTGCGGGCCGAGCTCCGGGCCGCTGCGGGGCGGGGAGGGGAGCGGAGCGGGCGGCAGCAGCGGGCCCCCCTCGCAGTAAAGCCAGCGCCCGGAGCGGGGGCGGGGTGGGTCGTGCCAGCGCCCCCGCCACGGTCTCCGCCGCTAATGCCTTTTCTCCGCCGCTAATGCCTTTTCTCTGCTGCTGCGCAGGAGTCCCTGCCAGCGTAGCTCACCTGCCGCTGCCTCCAGCAGGAAGGAGGCTAATCCCATCGCGCGCTTTAGCGGCCCCCCCGCCCGCAGGTGAGGCGGCGGGAGAGGTGGGCGCCGCGGACCGAGCGCTGCCCGGCCGGCCCCCGCCTGCCCAGCATGGCCGGTGAGTACCTCCATCCCGCAGCACCTCTCCATCCCGCAGCACGTCCATCCCGCAGCACCTCCGCCCCGCCGCACCTCCGCCCCGCTTTAGCCCTTCTCACATCCCGGTGCAGGAGAGGGTCTCTGCTGTTTTCCTATCAGCAGAGTGCTGTGCTGTGATTAGGAGCTTCAGAGGAGGATTTTAACTGTCTGGGAGATGAGGTGAAATAGCTGAACTCGTTTATATTCCACTTGTGCGTACAGCTTGGCCCGCTTGGGTCTCTGCGTGCTTTCCTGGTGGATCCTCAGGGTGACAGGCTGGAGTTGGCTCTCTCAATCTAAGGCAGATTCAGAGAAACCTTTCTCCTGCCCCTTCTTACAGCAATACAGCAGCGGTATTGGTCTTAATCAGTTATCCTTAAAACCATGTGGTTGTGGTTTTAGGGCTAATCACACGGGGTATGTGCAGGTGCTGTTCTGGTTCTTGAACGAACTCAACTTTTTTTTTCTCGGTTTTGAGAGCAGCAGCTCCCAAAAAGCTTGGTTTATTGAACCATTTGAAGGGTACTAGGCATCTGAATCGATGGATCCCAAATTTAAATTCATGTATGTGGCACTTCAGCACTGGGAGGATGCAGAAAGCAACTCTGCAAATGAAAGGATTAGTGGATTGCAGTTTTATTTGATTGGGGGTTTGTTTTGTTTTGGTTTTTTGGCCTTTTTTTTTTTTTTTGGCTGTTTGTTTGTTTGTGTTTTTTGTTGTTGTTGTTGGGTTGTTTTTTGCTTTTTAGTTTTGTTTTTTTTTGTTGAAAGGAAGATGTGGAAAGACTGGAAACATCTAACTTGATACGTACCATAAAGTTCCCTGTGCTGTCTCTGTATTGCTTAAGCAATGATTACTAATAATGATTACTAATTGCTACTAATTTTCAAACTGGAATATTACTATTTTGGGACTAGTGTTGGGTGATATGTATCATGCTTATTTGCACATTATGATATTGCATTTGAGTTTTCACTAGGATCATTTACCAGCCATTGAATAACAGCATTGCAGAGTCTTGAAGCAGAATGTAACAGTTCTTAACTGAAAGACACATAATAAAAGCTACACAGAATTGGAATTAAGTGCTTTTCCAACACAGCAGAAGTAATCCTGTCTACTAAAATTCAGTATTGTTTTAATAAAAGATTAGAGAGAATCTGGTTTTGGATGAGGCAGAACCTCATTAGGCCAAGAGAAATATTGTATGCCATTGAGTGTCAATTTAAATTCTGTTATAAAAAGGTCTGTATAAAGTGTTTGTTGTTTATCTTCATTAGTGACATACATGTTTCTACTGTTGGACCTAAGAAAGCATGGGAATTAAAACTGCCAGCTGTCCTCTGTTTACAAGGGAAAGAACTGCCTCTTTGCTGGAAACTTGCATAATAATTTTTGATAGTGGTCTGACTCAGGTTATTGTCTGACACCATTGTTCGTTTTATCTACTTAAAATACTTCTTGACTGCTTATAAGGTTGTGGGTGTCAGGAGGAGCAGAGCTTTCTGTTACAGATTATGGTTGTGCTGGGCCAGAGAAGTGAGAAGCCGAAAGCTTGCGTTATCTTTTTGGTAGTCTAACACATCTTCACAGGGACATGCTTCTGGGGGGAGATCCATAGAGACCTTTGTGTGGGAGAGGGAGTAACAAAATTGTTGTCAAGAAACGTGTCGTGAGTTGGGGCTGTGTTATATCATTGTCACTTGGGATTTCAGAGAGGTGCTTTGGCTCAGGGGGCACAGGTCCAGGCTGCAGCCTGCTCGTCCTGCAGATTGTCTCTGGGCTGAAAGGGGAGAGGTGACAGAAGAGCAACAGGTGGTATCGGGGAGGAGTTTAAGAAAGCAGCTGTACAATGTTGGTTAGTATGAGTGGCAGTAGGCACTGGGCACCTAACCAGCCTGTTGGAGGCTTTTACCTATTGATTTATCTGCTCTTATTTTTGTGCCTAAGATGACAATGTGTTACTCAGAATGTTCTTCCAGAAAAATCATAACATATGAGTGTCTGGTCTCCTGTTGCCATTTTGCAGTGGGCAGGTTGGCAAATTTTAATTGTTACTCTAGGAGCTACAGCTGGAGCATCTTTATCCTTCCTCTGCCTATCAGAAGAAATATAAAAATATGATTTAAAAGCTATGTCTAGTGGATTATGGAAAAAACCTCCCTACCCTACTTAAACTTGTCTTGAAGTTGGCAGGTGCACTTGGGTCACTTAGAGCTTGTTATTACCAGTTGCTCCTGGTTCTCAAAATGGGTACCTGGTGTTTATTAATTTTCTTTTTCTCCTTGAACATCAAAGTGAGCACCACCCTGTCTGTTTGCTCTGTTCATATTCTAAATAAAACTTCTAGGTGCCCTGGAATTAGTTTTCATGCCTGTCGAAGAATTTTGCCTCTGGCAGTGTCAGAGGTACTACTTCTATGAGTAAGTAGCATAAAAAGTTGGTGATCTTGGCTAAAAAGGCTGTGACGTGTTCTACACAAGATCACTCTGACTGTAGTGATTCACATAACTTCTGCCGTCTTTTCTGTGTAGCTGCAGAGCAGGTTCTAGAATAACCCAACAAGTTACTTCCTTGAAAATCCTTGTTTTGTTCTAAGAAAATATTGTTAGGTAATAAAACTGAGGAGCCACTACTGATGATAATGATTCCTTAATTTGCATCACCATGTGCTTTGTGGTAATCCAGACAAGATTTAGTGGGGTTCTAATCATACACTTTCTTTTCTCGTAGTTCACTGATAATCAGTGGTATTGTATTAGCCATAAGGATCCACAGCTTGAAAACAATTTGCTTGAAAACTTAGTACCCTTAACAGTAGGTGTTGTCTGTAAAACATCTTACTGTCATTCAGCACAAAGAATTAAAGTTATGCTTAATGGTCTCCTTGGCACTTCAAAACAAAAAAACAAAAAACCAACAAAAAACTAACAAACAAAAAACCAAAAAACACAAAACAACAACAACAACAAAAAACAAACAAACAAAAAACCCACCAAAAAACAGTTGCAATGAATTTAAATACCTACAACTCTGGCTTTCAAACTTAAAGAAGTTTTGATCTTTTAAAGTCAGTGAGCGAAAACCTGCGTACATTAGATTTAATGTGTTGCCCTTGATTTCAGCTAAATGGAAACTTTTGGGTAAACCATTTACTTCCAGAAATGTATATGAAAACCTGATCCTTATTTTCAATTATAAAAAGAAAATGTTTACTCATAGGCTATATTCCAAAGAATTTTATAAACAAGGCAAGTCAAGTAACACTTCTTTCTTGAAAGCAAGGATTAGATGAAAGAAAAAGTAATGATAAAATATTTTTATTTTAAACCCCCTATGGATCATTAATGAATTAGTGATGCTCCTGTATGGTTTTAAAATCACTAGGATTTGCTTCTCTCTTTGCACCAGCAATATTTTATTGTTAAATATTTTCAGGCAAGAGTTTGATTATCTGTTTAATTATCTCTGTGATGATTCACTGTATTAAGAAGGCCATAACATGTATCCCACATCTGATTCTTGAAACAGACACTTAGTTTCTGTCCTTTGTGAGGTATCAGCAAGAGTTTCTTAGAAGCAGCAGTTGTTTGGCAGTTTGCTTCCTTGTGGTTATGACCACAGGGGTACAGGGCACCAAAGCTTTTGGAGGATGTGGTAATTTTCCATACCAGCTTGCTGAACTATTTAATGAGTAGTTTGTGTATTTTTCTATGTATTACTTAAGTAAAGATTCAGCTTCTGTGGCCAAAAGAATTTGCAAAAGCCATGTGAAGATTGTGTTCAGTTTTGTGGTTGTTATTTAAAAGAGTATTTTGCGATTGGAACTCCCATTCATTTCACGATTTGTTTTGTATATTAACCTAACTCCCACATTCCTCTCAGTAGTTGTTTTATTGCCTTTCTTTGGCTGAAGATGCTTGTTGCCTGACACAAAACTGCTTTGCTTTCCTGACTTTTTGTGTTTTTTCAGAGTAATTTTATTGCTGAAGTAGCCTTCAGTGGTTTTCTGGTTTACATTGATTTTTATGGATGCTTATATTTTTTCCTTTAACCTTCTGGAAGATTGCAGTAGGAGCAGTTTACCTCACATCTGTCGTTTTAATGCAACTCCTTATTCATTGTTTTCTGGAACACTCATAACTTGCTTGAGCTGTTATTATAATGGGAGATTTGAAAGCTCATTTTTTCATTTGCTTCATCCAGGAATTGTGATTAGAAATGTTACTGGAGTTTGCTTAGCTGTGGGCTATGCAAACTATTTTAAGTTTGGATGGATGATCGGGGTTTTTGGCCAAGTTTGGCACTTACTGGGATTCTCCTGGGGTGCAGAGGTGGGCGGCAATGTCAGCAAATGTAAAATATGTGTGCTTGAGATGAAGTTGGCTGGCTGGAGATCAGTGAAGGAGGGCAAAAAGTGGGGGGAAAAGGCAGCACACCGGTGGGCGTGTGTTTTGCTCTGGATTTGGAGGACGTGAAAAATAAAAATACTTAGTATTTGTTAGATTATCACGGGCATCAGCCATACTTTATTGCATACCTTCATGATGGTTAGGGGTTAGAACTCATTCATTTTGGCAGCCTCTGGCTGAGGCAGCCATGAGGTCATTTGCTGAGTTCTCTGCAACTAGTTCTGTGAGATTCTTTCCTGGTGTTTCTCACAGACCCTGGAAACTGTATGACAGGTTGTTTATGTTGGTATTGTTTGGTTGTTTTGATTTATTTAATGCAGTTTCCTGTCCCTTAAGATGATGGTGGTTCTAAACAAGTATTTCAACACAAGTGTTTATTGAAGTTTTGTAGAGCTCAGTGGAATTCCCCTCCTCTGTGTGACCTGCTCATCTTGTTCTGGTTAATTTTGCAGCCTAGAATGTATCATCCTTCTGCTCCGAGGAGGCTGTTCACCTTGCTGAGTTATAGGCTCTCCCCGAGAGTTTTGATAGCAGTGGTTCTGTCACAGGGCAGAGCTGAAGAAGCAGCCCCTTGTGATCTTGCCACTAGCCTGGTATCTCTACAAAACACTTTGTCTCCCTGCAGGGGTGTAGGTTGCTTTCTTTTTATTGTAACTTGTTTTCTCACCTGTTTCTTTACTATGAAGAAAACTCCTAAATTTCCCGGAGTTACCTGAGGTAGGGATCTTCACCTTCTGGGAGGAGTCCTGATCTTGGTAGGAATTTCTCTGCACTTGTTCAGCCAGCACCAGGTACCCCAGCAAAAAGAAGGCAGAGCAAAATAGTGTTGGGTTGATTCAGTGGCATTACAGAAACAACATTTCTGGCTAGTACTTAACATCTTGTTCTTTTCCTTAGTTTTCGGCACTGCATAAGCGGAAACATTTTCCTTATTGGTTGTATTATACTATCTTAGTTAAATATAAAATCTAAATATGTACGGATCAGCTTTTTTGATTGACATTATGTTTAGGCAATAGGACCCAGCAAATTATTTGTTTAAGGCTAGTCCAAAAACTTTATACCTGCTATTGTGTAAATCGGGCAAACAAAAATAATAAGAATCAGAAAAATACATTCTGCACTCACATTCACTGTATTTTCTATTCAATTGTGTCATTTGGGGGGAGTCTGGGAGAGAAAAGAGCTCATCACAGGAGCTGCAGGTTGTTATAAGCCACAGATTGTTGTTTATCTGGAAGAGGAGGCCTGCTAAAAGGGCTTAAGTTAAAGCGGTAAAGTGACTCCTGAATATTTTTTTGCAGTAACAGATCAAGCCTTTGTGACCCTTGCTACTGATGATGTGTACTGTCAAGGCGCTCTTGTTCTTGGACAGTCATTGAGGAACCAGAAGACATCCAGAAAACTGGCAGTTCTAATTACACCAGAGGTTTCCAGTGGGATGAGGTGAGTATTAATGTGTATTTGGAGATTTAAATAGTGGAAGAATAAGCAACAGCACAAAAGATTTTAATAGGTTTCCTGTGGATTTCACAGCATTATGCCTAGAACTTCCCCCTTGGCTAGTGATTTCTAAGAAGAGTCTCAAATAACATCCATGATAAACTCCTAAGCCCAATAAGAATTCACTTGCAGAAGTATTGCTTGTGGCTGGAAAGGTTTTAGTGTCTTGCACTACTGTTGTTTTTTCCCCCAATTGTTTCTCTCTTAGAGCAAGATACATAACCACCTGTGACATCAGAACTCTCCATAAACCTAAGGGCTCAGTTTCACGTGGCTGATGTTCTTAAAATATTGGTGCACAGCTATCACAATAAGAAATTAGTTTCTTTTTGATTTTTTTTGTATAAATCACTTTGCAATTTGTGTTGTGATTCTACAAGCACTGCAGAATAGCATTTACAGAAATCTTATTAAGTCTGAACTCAAGCCCTGTTATTTGGAGGACTGTGACACTTGTTAAAAGGCACGTGCCATGCCATAGCAACTTAAACTCTTAGTTCTGCTATGTCTTAGGAAGTGTGCAAGCTCCTGCTTTCTGTATGCTAGTGAATGTATTTGTGATGCATGTGGCTCAAGAAACGTATTTTCACATTTTTGCTGTGACTGGATGCACAAAAATCTTATTTTACAGACTTTTGAAGTATGAACATTGTCAGAACACTGTAACCTTCCTGAGGGAATACTGTATCTGTTTGATGCATGGGTCGATACTAAGCCTGTAATTCTTTTCCTGCCCATTCAGTGGGAAGAAAAATCTTTATAATATAGATTTTAAATCAAGGATAACATTTTTTTAGAAAAAGTATATAACTGAAATATACTTCTAAAAATCTGTACTACACCTATCTCTTTCCCAGTTAATTCCTGTTCCTTGAGGATCAATCAGGCAAAAGCTAATGACCCTGAAATCTAGATTTCAATCACCACAGGCTTTTCTTTTTCTGTGTTTGTGAGACATTGAGGACTTTGATTATAATAGTGCAGTGTAAATAAATAAGCTGTGTTTAAAAGACTTTTTTTATCTTGCTTCTTGAAGGAAAATTGGTGTTACCTACAGAATTCCCGTAAAATACATGCATAGAAAAAAATGTTTAGCTAAAAGTCTCATTTGAGATTCTACATACTAGTGAGGAACTATATATGGTGAGCAAGTACATATGCACCTTATCAGAGGTGCAGTTCTGAAGCTGTGTTTACTTGGGTACAATGGGTACAAAGGAGTGTGCTGGCAGTGAATGTCTCATCCTGTAAAATGCAGAGGGAACACAGTATGCTGCTGTTCTTTGGAATCAATTGTGCAGGATGAAAGCTGCTTTAATTTCTGTTGGTGTTTCTATAGGAGAGAAGTGACTAAAATAAGGATTGTTTTCTCCTTCAAAAAGCAACTGTCACTTTTGAGATGTGCTGGCCCCCATAGTGGAGGAGACAATATTTTATGGCCTGACAGCATCAGTGGGCTGTTTGCAAAGACTTTTTGCTTCTGACTTCTTATTCTAACCAATCAATCTAGCTCTGGTTATTGTCATAATTAATGTCATGCTGTGTGTCACTGTTTTCACACCTGAAGTGAACTCTGATGAACTTGTCTAAACTCCCTTCTCTCCCTCCACTGCTCACCCTGGTAGGTCAGTCCTCAGCAGAGTATTTGATGAAGTGATCGAGGTGGATGTGCTTGACAGTGCCGACTCAGTCCATTTGGCTCTGATGCAGAGGCCAGAACTGGGTGTAACCTTCACTAAGCTTCATTGTTGGACTCTTACTCATTACAGCAAATGTGTCTTCATGGATGCAGACACTTTGGTGAGTGGAGTGGGAGCCATGCAAACATTTGTGTCTGTCTCTGATTGTGGGTTGCTTCCTCCTACTGGCCTGTGAAGTGACCAGATTTGCTGGCGGTCACAAGGTCACAGGAGCTCCACCCTGGCACGTTTTAGCAATTCTCACAGTTGTGCTGGCTGCATAAAAATAAATTTAGCTTGGAGAGTAGCCTCAGGACTGTCCTCAAAAGAGATCACAAACTCACTCTATGCACTGAGTCTTCTGATGGAAGTTTAAAAGAGATCTCTCTCACATACTTTTGTTTGGAATTATTCTGGTCAGGAAGGCAGGATGGTTTTAAAATGGAAAAAAAAATCCCAGACACATTTTTTTTTTAAAGTTTTTAGATGTATAGAGATAAAAATGGCCATAATTTTGGCACGGACAATCATGTCAGCCTTCTCTCACTCTCTCATGGCATTCTTTCATTTTGGAAGACTGGGATGCATTTAAATTTTTTAGGATTGTATTTGAATTGGAAACCAAATTAAGTTATTCTTCTTGAGGAGGAAGGCTTATGATTTCTTGCTTTACATTAAAGTTAAAGGAGGAAGGCAAATTTTTGCTTTTGTTTTAAATTCAATGAAGTAATCTTACTTCTAAAAAATCTTTCTTCTGGTTTTCACAGTGGCTGAGTCGTAGGTGGGATCCAGACTTTCAGTGACTGCACAGTTGTCTTTCCACAAACTTTAAAATTTATCAGGGCCTTAACCTCACTGATTTTCCCACTTGTGAAGCTTAAAAGAAAAAAGAAAAGCAAATCTCTGAACTTAAGTTACATTAGGAAACTGGTAGCAAGAGACAGTTTGTCTACTATCCCTTTAGTCAGTCTGTTGCTTGCTAAAGTGATTTAGATTCCCAATTTTCATTCAGCTCTGTCGTAGTTATCAAAAATGATGGACTATGGAAAGGTGATTAAGAAAGAAGGAAATTGTGTGTTTTTACGGTATAATATTTAAAGGGACCTTGGATGGTCTCCAAGGTTCATGAAATAATTTCACAGGCTTTGCATTTTATCAGAGAAATCATGCAGAACCATGATTAGTGTTGCCTTATATTAAAAATAGAGGTTCTGACCTTTAGTATATTTTACAATGCCACTGCTTTTATGCTCTGCAAGCCATAAACCAGGCCAAACTAGCAATTTACTCCTTTGGTACTAATTTGACAATGCTTGTCCCAGACAAACATTTACTCTAACATTTTTTTTCTCTTTTCCTATTCTCCCTAAGGTACTTTGCAATGTTGATGAGTTGTTTGATCGAGAAGAGTTTTCGGCAGCACCTGATCCTGGCTGGCCTGACTGCTTCAATAGTGGTGTGTTTGTGTTCCAGCCCTCCTTGAAGACTTACAACCTGCTGCTCCAGTTTGCTGCTGAGCATGGCAGCTTTGATGGTAAGGGGCAAGGTGTAAGGAATGAAGTGCAAGACATATATCAGGCAGAATAGAAGAAGGCAGGAGTTCTCTGGGCTTTATGTAATTGCACCTTACAAGAATTCAAGGTGCAGAACTTTGCTTTTTACACTGTATTTAAGACCCGCTGGCTTACTATGGACTGTGCTTCCCAGAAAAGGGCAGTGAAGGGACATTGTGTCTGGGTCTTGCTCGGTAAGTTTTAATTTTGCTATCTGGCTTAGGAGAGAGAAATACAGCTGATCTTCAGTCTTCTGCTCTGAGAGAGACCAAACACTACTCCTTTCTTCGTATAATGCAATAGGACTTCATTTACACTGAACTTGCACCGGAGTGAATCAGGTATTCACTTGTACATGCTCACATGGCCATATTTTCAAGTCCGAGTTGCAGTCCCATGAACACACCAATCTCAGTCCCCAGCCTCACTCCCATCCTTGGATGTGAAATTTTGATATGAATTTGAGTGTACACGTGTTATGGTAATACTGTTTTATGTATTCTTTAGGAGGTGATCAAGGCTTGTTGAACAGCTTCTTCAGCAACTGGGCAACAGCAGATATTGGCAAACACTTGCCTTTCCTCTATAACTTAAGCAGCAGCTCTGTATATACCTATGTTCCTGCTTTCAATCAGTAAGTAATAACACTTCTGACAGACTGTAAATCTCTGTAGTTTGTTAATGAGCATCGTTTTGTAAGAGAGAGAGTAATAACGGCATATTCTATTGATTATAAATTATGGTATCACAAATGATCTCACGTAGAAACCATGCAGTAGAAGCTTAAATGTAATGTGAATGTCTGGACACAGGGAGAGTCCCAGAATTGGCTACCCTGTCTTTTATGTTCTTTCAAAGAATCTTCTTTCATTTTTGACAAAATGTAATTACTTTGGCATTAGGTTCTGACAGGTTCATTTTTAAGCTTGTTCCTTTGTTCTCAAGTAATTTCTTAGAGGAACAGTTGGCATTATTTAATTTTTTTGAGCCATTCCTTAGGTTCTTCTATGAAATGAAATTTTTGCTACTAATTATATGACTCCAGACCATGCAGTTGAGAAGCTTTTGTGGTAAAAGGCAAGTTGGATTTAGGGTGTCATGAACTTCTGTTCCAGTTGTACAATACACGCTTACTGGAAGATGAAACTTAGGTTGATGTATTTATTAGTAATTTTTAATAATAAAAATATTTGGAAATAACCAATTTTAGTGATTAAATATTTGAAGTGGTATATATTTTTTTATGAATAGAGCATGAATGAGGACTGGAAATAGTACTGCATGAGCCTGTCAGTTTCCTTCATGAACTTTTCTAGTAGAATCAGCAGCTGGAAGCAAATGGCACTGCAACTTTTTGTTTTCTGTATGTTAAACAAGATGAATTAAATCAGTAAGATAGAAAAAAAATATTAATATATATCTCAAATGTGTTGCTGTTGCAAAACGTTAAATTACCCCACCTGTGAGTAAGCATGTTTTTTCTAGGAGTCTATGTAAGCTAAAAAATATTTTATGTATAGACCTGTATGTTTGATCTCTACAGTTTTGGTAGAGATGCCAAAGTTGTTCACTTCTTGGGAGCAAAAAAGCCTTGGAACTACAAATACAACCTTCAAACAAAGAGAGTTATGCAGGATGGCACCACCTCTGGATCTTTTCATCAACTGTCATTTCTTGCCCTCTGGTGGAATATTTACAGTGCCAGTATATTGCCTTTGTTGGAAAAACTTAAAAAGATGGAAGACTCAGAATCTGAGGAATGCAAGGTAACTGATAAGGAATTAGTGGGAATATGTCGGAATCAAACCCAAAAATTCTGAAAATTCTGTGTTTGCTGGAGGAGGAAATTATATGGTGTGATGGGCTGACTCTGGCTGGATTCCAAGTGCCCACAAAAGCCACTCTATCACTCTCCTCCTAAGCTGGACAGGGGAGAGAAAATATAAGGAAAAGTTCATGGGTCTGGATATGGACAGGGAGAGATCTCTCACC
The DNA here is from genome assembly GCA_013397845.1 of Melanocharis versteri. Classification (NCBI taxonomy): domain Eukaryota; kingdom Metazoa; phylum Chordata; class Aves; order Passeriformes; family Melanocharitidae; genus Melanocharis; species Melanocharis versteri. Next base: position 1,895,635 of record VZTG01001346.1, on the reverse strand, counting down.
AGGTACCATCAAAGGTGAAACAGGCTTGACTTTGGGAAAATAATCAAATTTATTACCGATCAAATCAGAGTAGAGTAATGAGAAATAAACTCAAATTTGGAACACCTACCCCCATCCCTCACTTCTTCCTGGGTTCAACTTTACTCCCTGTTTTCTCTAATTCCTCTCCCCAATGGCACACGAGGAAGGGGAGGGAGGACTGTGGTCAGTTCATTGCATGTTGCCTCTGCTGCTCCTACTCCTCGGAGCTGGATTCCTCATGCTTTTTCCCTGCTCCAGTATGGAGTCCCTCCCATGGGAGACAGTCCTCCATTTTTCATTGGCTTTTCCAACGTGAGTCCTTAGCATGAGCTGCAGTTCTTCATTAACTGCTCCAGTGCAGACTTCCCTTCTGTAGGATGCAGTCCCTCATGTCCCCTGTCCCAGTGTGGGTCCCCCACGGGGCCACAACTCCTGCCAGCAAACCTGCTCCAGTGCAGGCTCCTCTCTTCATGGGTCCAGTGGTCCTGCCAGGAGCCTGCTCCATCATGGGCTTCCCGTGGGATCACAGCCTCCTTCATGCATCAACCTGTTGTGATGTGGGGCCCATCACAGGGTGTAGGTGGGTCTATGCTCCACGATGGACCTCCATGGGCTGCAGGAGGACATCCTGATGCACCATGGGCTGCAAGGGCACCTCTGCTCTGGCACCTGGGGCACCTCCTCCCCTTCCTTCTTCAGTGACCCTGGTGTCTGCAGGGTTGCTGCTCACACATATTCTCACTCTGTCTGCAGCTGTCCAGTTGCAAGGCAACTCCTTCCTCCTTTCAAGAAGGGGGATTTTCCTCCTTAAATCTCTTATCCCAAAGGCGCTACCACCACCACTGATGGTCTTGGCCTTGGCCAGTGACAGGTCCATTTTGAAGCCAGCTGCCATTGGCTCCATTGGGCTTGGGGGAAGCTTCTAGCAGCTTCTCACAGAAGCTACTCCTGTAATCACCCTCCTACCAAAAACCTTGCCATGCAATCCCAGTATGTGTGGGAAAACTTAGTGTCTGTTGGTTGGTAGTAGCACTGATTGCTTATAGCAGTGTCCAAAGAAGCCATTTAGGAAGAATTTCTGGTACTATTTGCTTTCCCAAGATATCCTGCAGCCATCTTCTTAATTGATAAAGTTTTTATGGTAATGTATGTGCATACAAAAGTATGATACAAATTAGCCAGAGAAGGGATAATCTGGCCATGAAACAAACAGACTTTTGTTTTTCTTGAAGCTAAATTGATATAGACCATCAAACTAGCTCTTGAACTGTAATAAAATTCACATTTTCAGAACTACATTACAACTTGTTTCATGAGGGTCATAACAAATAAATCAGGTTTTCAAAAGCAGTGTTATTTGCATTTAGGATGTTATATACAGTACTCCTATGTCATCAAACATTTGCTGATCTCTTTATGCTTTTTTTTTCCAAAGGAAATGCAGCAACATGTGCTTTTCATGAATAGAATAAAAAAAAAATCTGTTGATAAATAGATGATTTCTTAGAGACCAGTAGCATAAAGAAATGTGTAGAAGTAAAGTTTTTAATTTTGTATCCAGACACGACAAATTAGATCCCATTTATCCATATGTAAATATTTTCTTAATGTTTTGTAATATTAAGTTATTAACATAATTGAACTAATTGCATAGTCCCATAAGATTAGTCGAATATTTACCATCAAAGCGCCAGAGAATAATTTGACTTGTTAACCTCATGACAAATCGGAAAGCAGAGGAAGGAATGGGTAGTTTTTGATCTTATACTTTAACATGTTTTAATTTTTAAGGCATTGCGTATTAAAGGAATATTTCAACTATGGTAAATGAAGGTGGAAATACCTGTTAGATTTACCTCATGATGCTGGTGTACTCATGAATGCAAAAAAGCAAAAACCTAAATTGCAACATGTTCTGAATCTAGGACCACACACTTTTTTTGCGTTTATTAAGTTATTCCTTTAATGATGAAATCCCTCTAAGGAGGTGCAACTCTTGTAAGTAAGTTATTACTTTCCTGAAAAATTGTATTTCAGTGGTGAGATGTTCTTGTTGTCATTAGCACTCTTTCAATGGAGTTGAAGTTACACTGGAGAAGGTCAGTCCTTACGTGGCCAGTTCGCTGCAAACGCCTGAGCTCCCAGAGCAGACAGATGAAGTAAATCCCACAGAACGCTCACTCGAGGAACTCACTTTCAAAGCTGTGAGTGTGTTGTATATTATTATATGCAGTGACAAAGTTAAATTATATACTAAAAGGGGATTCTTTCATTATGCTTCTGATCTGGAAGATGGTATCTTCAATTTAGCTGTAGCTATTGAATTTTCTCACTAGCATTAAAAGTAGTCTAAAGCCTATTTATTTTCTTTAATCTTTAGTAATGCATGTATAATGTGTCTGGAGGTTGAGTTTGCTTTGCATCTTAGGAAGAGGTTATTTATTCAAAGTTGTTGAGTACTTGATCAAATGCAATATAAAAAAGTCTGCTACCAAAGTAATATTTTGAACATTAATACTTTCGTGAATTAACGTATTTAGAACCAGAATCCTTTCTATCACTCCTCCGTAGAAACTTTTTTCCCCACACGTGTTGACCCAGAAAACTATTCCTCAAATTTCTGTGACTTGAGCAACAAGGAGAGTCTTGAAAAAATCCACTAATGAATATTGCAATCTTTCTGCTTCTTTTGTCACTTTTCCTATATTTGTGTGTTTCTGTTCTACTGAATCTCCTTATTTTATGCAGGAATTAAGTTGGACATAATAGCACAATGCCTCTGTAGGTGTAAGTCATTACATATTGCATGATAAACCATGTTACCTACCCCATGCTAAAACTGGGAGAAAATAAAATTAGTCTTTTAATGCCATCTGCTATTGTAACTTGTGAACTACACTCTAGAATGATGAAGACAATTTTTAAGATGTTCTTTCCTTCGTTTCTTTAGACTATAGTTACTCTGTAAAGTAAAACTAATTTTCCTTTTCCCTTCCCCCCTTCCCCCCACCTTCTTCCCTTTCCCCTCTGAGTGTGAAGGGGCTGAAGGAAAACTGCAAACCTTCCAGTTCCATAACTCAAGAATAATTTATTTGCAAAGGATGTATTTTCTTGTGTGCTTTATGCATCTGACTTCACTGGAAAGACTCAAACCAAATAGGGACACATTATCAAGCTATTTGTTTGGGGTAAAAAAAAAATCATAATATTCACCTAAAGTAGTTTCATTAAAATTTAAATTTCTGTTAATATTTCGATTACTAGGATTGGTTTATCAGAAAACCGTATTAATTGGAAAGTAATAGTCTGTTTTTCTTCTTACTTAGGAATACCATCATTCCACTTTTAGTTGCTCAGCTTCAATAGTCTTGTGGGATTGTTTTGGGGGGAAGACTTTAGAATGGGGTCTATCTACCCATTTATGTTTTGATATCTGTCAAAAGCAAATGTTTGGGACAACGTTTTTTGGGCAATCTATTTTACCTCAGTTTTAGAATACATTGTTCTGTTCTTATTTTGTGCATATAAAAAGCTTATGTGAGAGCAAGCTATTATCCTAAAATGAGATCTTCCTTTTTGAAGTTTGGCCTCATGAACAGTAGGAATCTACTGTAAGCTTGCATCCCAGGCTATGTGTGTAGTCACTGAAGAATGACAGCCTCTCTGAACCTATTTTAGGAAGAGATGAGCTGCCCTCTGGAGGTACTTATCCTAGATTGATTATGGTAGGAGCTTTGATTCAATGCCATTTTTGATAGCGAAAGCTGGGTGACATGAATTTTCTCCTTGGTGATAATGTGCTTCCTTGCTTTCCTCCCATCCATTGTTTTACCCTACCCCAAGACTGAAAGTAATTGGATTGTACTGTATGAATTATCATGAAAAGGAAATGATGAGAAAATATTATCCTAATAAAACCTCAGTGGTTGTATTTTAGCAACCTGTATATGAAGTTGAACGAAGAGATTCTAACGTCCGTCTCTCTGAGCCTGACAGACCTTCAGAACAACCTGTATTTCAACGTGAATTTCAGGAAACCTCAGAAATGGTACATGTAGTTTTGTGCATTGAACATCTATCGATAACTGCATGTATGTCTTTTCTGCCAACATAATTTTGGGAAAGCTCAACTAATTATAATGCAATGTGCAAATAAATTCCTTAATCTTTTAGCTATGTAACTCCTTAGCTGTTTCCAGTTCAGGGTTGTGATCCTTCTCTAGTTTTCTTTCCAAAACTTTGAGTTTTTAAATGTGAATTTTCCTTTGCTAACCTCCAATTAGTCAGTGCACGGTGTTAATTTTAGTTCTGCAATACTAATACAAGCAAAGCTGTTTGGGTATTTTGAGTTTGTTTGTTCTGTTCTGTTTTGTTGTGGGTTTTTTTACCTGCTGAAGTGATGTTTCCAAGCAAGTGGAAAGGGAACGTGCAGGAGCCTGAGTGAGTAGGCTTTCCTTTGTGATCTTGCACTGCATTTATGGGCACTTGCACATGTGGGCCGTGTGACAACAGGGGCAGACTTGGTGTTGATGGGGTTGACAGAGTGTTAAGGGTTTGTAAGGTACACAACACAGCCATTTTCCTAATGAGAGCTTTTGTATGATTGTAAAGCACTGTGGTAAAATACTTTAAGACTGAGAAACAAAACTGTAGCTCCTGTGCGGCCAGGGGTTTTTGGGCCCCAGCTAAAATTCTTAATTTCTAAAAACATGATGATTCCGGTCATCTTGTTAATGGCTTCCAAAGCTGTTGATAAAACTTGCCATTGATAAAGAAAGAAATCTTCACACCTTACTGCAGGCAGAAGATTAAATACCAAGTACTGTTGCATGTCTGCATTCACAGGAAGCGAGCACGCTCCTCAGAGTATTCTGCCAGGTACAGAGTAATGTACAGAGTGGGAAGTAGGTAGGGATGATGCATATGGAAGGATGCACTTACCCAAGCATTTAGTGTCAAGTTGGCTGTTTGAAATACTTACCTTGTCTTGCACAAGTCCTGTGCCTTATCTGCCCCAAACTGGCAGATGTAATGGATATTCCAGGGCATTTAGGCAGTTTTAGACATTGATTCCTGCCCATTAAGTTCTATTCTGAAACGTTTTTACCTTGAATTTGTGAGGGCTTCACTAGAAAGCTGTTCTAGTTGATTTCAGTTTTGTTTATAACTTGAGATGAGTTGTTTTCCTATGAGCCTCTTCGAGTAGTACTGAAAGCAGGTTTTCAGCGGCTGCCTTAATTAGTCCTTGTTATATTTCATCTTTATTACAGGTTATAATTGTTGGGATGTTCCCTTTTTGCTAGCATTGGTCAATTGTGAACACAGTTTTTCTTTTATGTGGTAGAAATTATCACTAATAATGTGTCTTGCATTTGTGCACCTATGATGATTTTGAACCAGCATTTGCAATTTTGGAGTGTCATTCGAAGTTAACTTGCTGTTGGTATAATGAATAGTGTCCATCTTTTGAATTAAGTTAATGAACAATGTGTCTCACTCCTGCTAAATAATACTGATCTCACTGGAGTTCAAATAAAACAAATTACCAAAAGTTCTAGAAATGTATGTTCACATGAAAACCTGTTGGAGACAAGATTTGAACAGATAAATTAAAAATTCTTTATTGTAGCAGATATTCTATTCTAACCAAGCCATATTTGTAATATTTTCATTGTATTGCTGCTGAGTATACCAAGATCTAAGTTAAGGTCAGTAAAATAAATGTTTGGTATGTTCAAAGATGCCATGGAAAGTAGTAAAAGCATGGGAAAATGAGGTCACGTTATCAAAACACGAATGAATGTTTGAATATTGCTTGTTTTATTGTTTTAACTGGGAGTGTACAGTGCAGAAATTTGACATTTAAGGTTTAACTTCATAATATTGAAATAAGAACAACCAAATGACTGTTTTCCCACTGTTCTTCTTCTTCCCACAGAACGAGGTTGCACATTCTGTTTCAGAGCTGTCTATTCACTTCAAACCAGCAAAACCAACTCCAGAAGATGAACGGAGAAAATGGGAGGAAGGACGCATGGACTATATGGGGAAAGATGCTTTTGAACATATCAAAAAGAAATTGGATGCATTTTTACACTAAGACAGAGTGTACTGTAATGCCACTCACGATAGATTTCTTTATAAATGCAATTCTTGAATACTTGGCTGTCTTAAACAGTTTACCTGACACCAGTTAGAGGTTATTATAGATCCTCATACGTTTTTGGAGGACCTTAACAGATACAGATTCTTGGTTTTTAACTGATAAATGTGCCTCATATTTATTGTTACATGTTTCTCATCTCCATTGTTCTCACATAGTGCCTTCTAAAGAATAATGAATGGTACCCTTCTGAGTATGAACTCTCATGTATTTATCACTCTTCCCTGATGCACCCCATAGCATTCTGCAGAAGCAGTCACCAGTAGGAAACATGTTGGGAGTTGAGATTATTTTGGAAGTTGAGCTTTTCCCAAATGGAGATTATTCCCAAAGTGCTTTCAGAAATTGCTATAAAATATTTAAATAAAAATAACTTATTCTTGAAACCAAATTAACACCTTCAAGGGTGACCATGATGTAGACTTCAATATGAGAAAGAAGTGATGAAATCCTGACTTCATAGGAGTCTGCAACAAAACTTTTTAAAATTAAACACATTTAGGATTAGAGGAACTTCAGACTTCGTCTGAGATCACTGGTGGATGCTCTACCTATTTATGGGAAGCTGCTCAGCTCCATAACTAGTGTGAGGAAGTGTGGTTTAAAATTCTTTAAGACAGACTAATAATGTGTGTCAACCTTTTCTATTGTTGCTATAGGATACTGATGCTTTTTAAAATATCATGAACTTTAGTTGCATATTCTCAGTTGTGTGGTCAGAAGAAGAAATGCTGACAGCATGGTGTAAACCTTCTGGTGCTCTATATCAATTTGTTTACAGTACTTCAAACTGCAGCTGATAAAGGCTTTCTTTGGCTTAGCATCGTTGCCCCATACTGCAGGCAATTTGAGTGCAACTGAAAACAAAATTGGCACTTGTTTTAGTAAACAGGCCCTTTGACGATCTTTTACACAATAGCTGTGTGTGGGAATCAATAAATCTCTGAGGATAATTCCAGAAAAAAATTTACTGATGAGACTGCATTATATTAAGGACACTCACAGGGATTGTTTTGTGTATTTGGGTACTTAAATTTTACTCATCTCAGCGAGTTTGTTTTAGCAAAGAAGTAAAATACTTTCTTTCAAAGCAAAAATACTTTTAAAGAAAGAGTCTTGGTGGTTGTGCTGATAAAATAACAAATTTGACAGTTATTTGTAACCTCTCTCAATATTGGAATAAGAATTCTGCAGTGATGTTTCAGGAGTTAAAATGTTTTGGTCTAAATATATCACAAATTTTGGCAGAGAGATACCCAATGAAATATCTTGGGAATTCTGTCTAAAAGAAATTATATACCATTATGCATAGATGCTAGCAGGAAAAAGAATAGCAGGATAGGAGGGAAGAAGAAAATTTTATTTCTTTTTCCTCCCATCAAAAAGCATGAGAGCGTGGGGCAGGGAATAAATGCACAAATCAGGAAAGGAATGAAAGAGTCAAAAGGTCCCTTAAAAGAAGAAAAAAATATCTTTGATATCTTAGAATTACTTCCTCATATTCACATTAGTGGATTTGCTTTCACTTTTGTAGGATATTTCTGATTTTATCTAGTTCTCACTTGTCCTTAAACTCTTAAAGGGGGAATCCCATTGGTGTGTCTGTTGAACACAAGCTTCTAGGTCAAGTTAGGTGTTTAGGGGCAGCACAGAAATTGAGAACAGCTCTCTCTCTGGCTAACCTTGGCACCCTCAATAGCCTGTGCTCCTGGGTAGGTGACCTTCACACATTGACACAGGGAGGTGTGTTCTACCTCTTGGTGCTGTGCCCCAGTGCAGCAGCGTGGAGACGACAGCAGCTGCAGTGTGCCCTTACCCACATGGCATTCGATCTTCTGAGAAAGTCCTCTGTTTTATAAACGTTGTCGCTAATACAATTCTAACAGCTTTTGAAGACTAGATAAAGCTGTAGTCAGAAATGTGAACTCATGCTTCATGCAGCTGTACTTTTTACATCAACTACTAGATCTTATTCGGTACATTGATTAGATTATGGAAGAAAAATTACTGATGTGAAATCAGTAACTGAAATGTTTTAAAAATAGGCATATGAATGTCTTAAAATGTGTCATTGAGCACACTGCAAACTGTTAATATGTACAATGATACTCTGTGTGGCTTATACAGTGTTTTGGAAAGAATCGTAGTACATTAATGTAAGGGAAATAAAATAAATGGAAAAGACGTAGAAGTCATGTGCTTATCAGATGATTAAGAGCTATAGGTTATTTACGTTGTGCCAGGGAATATTCCTTGTGACTGACTAGTTACTTTAATTTCTTTTTTAATTTTATTTAATTGCTTTTGACACATTAGCATTACAGGCTGAGCAGAATTAAAAGTTGAGAGTTATAATTATTTCTACAGACATACATAATTATAATGTTTAGGATCTCTTGAATTAGCAAACAGTAGTTGGTTTATTGCATTTCATGGAAAAGTATAGCTGCTAAAAGCTCTGCCCTAATTTCTGTGTCCTGTCTTCACACACAAAAAATTGAACTAGTTACATATAATGTAGTGTTGTAGTGGCTTCTAGCACACAACTGTTGCCACCAGGGTGTGAAAAGGGAGAATTCTGTATGTGAATCCAGTGCTGTGCTTTAGGCAGCATTCTGGGCTTTTGTGGCCATCATTCTGAAATCCTGGGGTCACAGGCAGGTCTGAGGGGTGTTATGGGCTGCATGAACCACAGCGTTGAGGTTTGCTAAATTGGAATGTGTCTTGGGGAAAAAAACCCTACCAAGCTTCATCCAGAATATTTTCCCCACATTAAACTGTGGTATAGCCTCAAGTATTTTTGAGAAAAAGAAAGTTAAGAAGTGTAAGCTTTTTGGTGGCACTATTGATCTTTAAACAAGGCCAGACTATGACTTACTGTTGTGTGGCACGCTCTGTATTTAAGGAGGACAGCTTGTGTTTAAAACAAAACATGCTGATTCTTCTGTCATGTGCTTGGAGTTATTCATAGCTTTACTTAGAGGCTACTTTTATCTGCCATACAACAATTTTATTGGGTGCTCTTCATGTATAAGAAGGAGATAGTGTGGGTTTGCCACAAGGAAAATTCTTGAAAATTTTAGACGTGTGGGTTAATGTACTTTCCTAGCCTACAGGAAAAGGAGATTGGTGTTCTTGAAATATCACTTTACTTACTGTCTATTGTTTTGTGAGGACTTTTCCATCTGGGTTGTTCTCGAGAAATAAGTTTTCTTTGTCTCTCTGTATCAGTCAGCTCACAGCAATGGTTTTTCTAAAGCTGGTACTTGAAAAAATGCTTTGTTTTTTTTGGTTTTCTTCACCCTGATTTTTCTGTCTATGAATGGGAGACTGGGTTAGTAGCAGCTGCTCGATACTTTTGTGTGCTCCTATAAACATCTTGTCGTTCACCAGTAAGTCTGCAGTATGCCTATTTATTCCTTAATGGACCTGATTCCGTTACTTTCCTAATCTAAACTGTTTTGATTCCTATGACTTTGAACATAACATTAAATGGACCTGTTGTCTTAATTCATAACTCATTCAAATCTCACATTCCAATTTCCCCCCAGTTTTCATTATTTTTGGATTTTATTTCTGTGGTTTGAATTTTTGTTGGTTTGGGATATTTTTGTTTGTTTGCTTGCTTTTTATCAACACAGTATAGGCGATTAAATGCATGGTACTCTTAATATGTGTCAGTTAAGACTTCTCATTGAAGTAGTCTGCCTTGTCACTATATTGGTTGCAAAATATTTCAGCTAAAATTCTGTTCATCCTAAGTTGGATGGCTCATAAATAGGTGTCTTTTGTGCTAAAAATTAAAAGCTGTGACTAAATTTTGCATCCTGGTATAAACTTTCAGTTCGTAATAACATCATACCATAATTATAGCAAAGGCGGCTAAAAATACAGTAATATATAATTGACTTAAACTTATAAATAATAATTTCTAGAAAACTGACAATTATATTAATAAAGGGAAAAAAATACAGTTGCAAGAACTTTTTTCTTGAATTTTACTCTGACTGTTGTCAGAACCCTTTCAAGTTCAACAAACTGGAGGGATAAAACCCCTAAAATTCCAAGACAGCCAGCCTCTGACTTGTGATTATTTTAGTCCTTTTCAGGATGGCATGGCATTAACTGCCTTGGAAAAGTGCTTATTCAATTTTATGGCACTGTACAATATTCCGAACAATGATAAATACATGAAAAAGATTATTTGTTTATTTTAGAGCAGTAAGATTTTCAGAGCCTTCTCATAGTATTAAGTACTTGGAACAGAATTAATTGCATGTGATGGATGGGTACCTCTTTTATGTTTTGTTTAGTTTAGGGGCTTTTTTTTTTCTTTTGAAACCCCCGTAAATTCTTTCTCTTTCCAAACCTTTTACTTACAGCTTTTAGACAAATGGCAGAGCAGAAGCCAGGGTTGTTTGGATCCTCTAGTAACCTCATTTATCGCAACTTGGGGAGTTACAAGTTTTTTAAAAATTTTCATTTCTTGTATTCAAAAATCTTAGTAATGCAGTAGTATGGTAATTCAGTAAGAAATTAGGTTTTGAATAAATCTGATGTGTTTTTTTAATGGAGTTGATTAGATGTAATGTTATAATCAAAACATCCTACAAAAATCTTCCAGAGTCTTATTGAGTTCAACACTATATATATGCCTCTGTGTGTGTATTTTAACCTACAATCTGTCATGAGGACATCATTACTCCTTGGTCATTTATGTAAATGCCTCTCAAGTATATTTAGAGTTCTTGGAAATTTCAAGCTGGATAAATTTTGAGCTCAAAATACTTTTCTCAGTTTATTTGTTACACAATTGTTTTGCATCCTTAGAAGATGGGATCTTGTGATCCGTGTGCTGGCACTCCCTTGAGTCCCAGCAGGGAGAAAAGCAATGTGTCTAATATTAAAACATGGTGAAGTGAGGCTTCTTAGGAGCTTATTATCTCACTCCTGTGAGACTTGACAATTACTCTGTTGAGTCAGTCTAATGCAACAATTCCAAATGTCATTTAATAGTGATCAAACAAGTGAAGTGGAAGTCAGCTTTATACAACACGAATGTCTAATATTTACACAGTACAACTACAGCTCTTTCAGTAAAACAAACTTCATTTGTGACAGAGTAATACTTCCCTCTCTATGGTGTCTATATTAAACCATGTGTAGACACATTCTTGTATGGCTAGCAGTGGCTTGGAGATTGGCCAGTTGTCTCAGGTTTTCCCAACAGGCCGTTTTATGTAGCCTTTGTGTCTTGCTACAAAGGGAGAACCATGAGAAAAAAGAGGAGAAAGCATACAATTTAGGCTTTATTCTTATATTAATATATTTTGCAAAATATCATTATAGATGATTTTTCAAGGAAACCTACGGATCTGAATTAAGAGTTTCTTCCTTCCAGTGTTATTCAAGAAGGTTTTGTGACACATTTTTTGCCTACTAATGTATTTGATGTGAAAGGGTTCATGAGGACAACTCGAGCGTGATGTTGAGTTCATCTGCTTTACGGAGAATATATATTTGTCAGAAGATCAGAAGAGCAGCTTCTGCAGAGCTTACATGTTCTCGTTAAAGAGTATACAGACAAAGAGATCTTCAACAGCTCCATTGCTAGGATCTGCATGAAACAGGTAAAATTATTAACCTCCTTTTCCTGCTTACCACTGTCTCCTCAAAATTTGTACATTTTAAAATACATTTAGCTTTAGACAGTAAAAGGAACTTAGGAGTGAAAACAGTTTTCTCTCCTGTCCACGCTGTTTTTTGAAGTGATGCGCATCCTATTCAGCAATTTCCCATTACTTTGCTCTCCTTGTTGCCTGCAGATCCTCTGTGTGCAGTCTGCCCTCTCCCTCTCTGTGTAGGAAAAGCACATTTCCCTGTGCCTGGTTGAGGTCTCTTAACAGCTGACAGAAGTTGGTTCTCTATGCTGGCAGACCTAAATTTTCCTCCTCCTGCCTGAAACCCCCTCTGATTTTTCACAGATGCCAGCCAAGATAATTTTATCTATGTTTGGATGTCAGGAAGGCAATGTGGATATCTGTGTGACTCCTTAAGATCTGACTCTATACAGCAGTTCAGCACATTTAACTTTCAGAGGAATGAGGTGTTAGACAAATGTTTAATGTTTACATTTATATAGGGTGATTTTTTCACACTGTGTTTAGAGATGGAGTTCAGAGTCTTGCTGATGTACTGGCCTTCCTAGTCTGGCTTCCCAAAGTTTGGATCTATGCTTGCATGCTGAGTAGGTGCTTGAACACCTTCCCATTCCCTGGTAAATGCTCTCACTGTGGCCTAGTGTGGGACTGGGCATATTCTTGTGTGTAAGTCATAGAACATGCTGAGTTGGAAGGGACCCAGCAGGATCACTGAGTCCACCTCCTGGCCCTGTGCAGGACATCCCAAGAACCATGCCATGTGCCTGAGAGCATTATCCAAATGCCTTTGAACTCAGACAGGCTTCGTGCTGCGACCACTTCCATGGGGAACCTGTTCCAGTGCTCAACCACCTTCTGAGTGAAAAACTTTTTCCTGAAATCTAACCTAATGAATGGAGTGGGTGAGTGGGGAAGCCAATGAAGTGAACTGAGAAAAAACTTACCCTTGTACTTAACTGATAATGTAGATGCTACTGAACTGACAGGTTTGGCAGCTTTTGGCTTTGTTCCCCACTGAGCAGTAGGATTTGTCCTCCATTTCTGAATCAGCTAAACTGGCTTTAAAATGTGTGGTCTTTTATGCTCTTTTCTCCCTGCATGAATCCAGTGAAATGCAGCTGCTCTGTTTTTAGTCCCTGTCAGCCACAGAAAAAATGTCGAATCTGACAAGTTTGTAGCAATGCTGGTGTGGATTTAAACACCATCAATAAGGGAGAACAAGTATATGTTTAGATACTTCTGTCAAGTGTGACATTGAGGCATCCAATCAGTTCATTGTCATGCGAGCCCTATGATTTATGTGGAATGTTTTCCACATAACTTTCTTGGTGACCTTTTAGAGGAAAGGTGAAATGGGAAATAAGCTGGAGAAATGCCTGGTCAGCTTTTTGGAGACTTGCATTTGGTGCTGCATCATGGTCACAACCCATGCCGGTTAAACAGCAGCGGCTCACCACCCTGGGGCGTGAGTCAGGAGGTTCTCTGAACGCTGCAAAGGGCGCATAGTCCAGGCATACACCCTCCTCTGTCCCAAAGGTGGTGAAGGGGACCTGCTGTGGCAGCTCAGGAGCTGAGAGAGGGATCTGCTATGGGCCCTCTTGTCTCTTCCTGCTTCTAAAAGGCAAAAAATGACACATAGGCAACCTTGGTACTGAACAGAGCTGCGCTGGTGTGGTGCCTCAAGACAGCAAGCTTTAAGGAAATGCGTCACCTGAAGTACCTGCTCTGCAGCTCTTACCATCCCTTGTTACTTTTCAAAGCCTGGGTGACCTTTAGCTGTATAGTAGGAGTTGAATATACAGTGTTCGGGAAGACTTAGAAGTTTGAACCTGAGTCTCTTGTCCGCAATCTACTTTTTTGGGGGAGGAAAAAATATAGGAACCTCCATTTAAAAATCTGATTTGACACAAAATCCCTGCAAGAGCATGGTTAGGATTATATCCTGAGAGATGAATTTATTTAACCTAAGGGCAGCAAGAGAGGATTAGATATTTTAATTCCCTCCCTTTCCCTAATGACTGTACAGAGTGCTGACACTTGTTTGGCCTGGGGAAGATGACCTGTACACAGAAGCGATTAGTCTGTGAGGTGAATTTTTTTTAACACTTCCTACTGAGAACAATGTGTTTTTTCACAAAACAAAGAATATTTTTCATGGGGCAAAATGGCACTCCTATGAAATCAGAGGTATTGTAACTCAAGTGGGACATGCAGGCTCATGAATGGGTCTCACAGATAGGTCCCAAATATCGCAATCTTCTCGAGGCAGCGGGGTGATGATTTTCAATGCTCTCACAAGTGAGATGACTTAACTACGTGGAAAACACATGTCAGTAAGACTTGTTGTGGTTTAACATTTCAGAATAGCTAGGTACATTGCTGCTGATCTTGAGATGCCAGCCTTAGCTGGCTAATTTTTAAAACCTACTTGTCAGTTCAGTTTTCCCTGGGAATTCTTACATGACAGACGAATGACTGTACTGATGATGAAGCAAAAAACTGCTGTAAATTACTAGGTGTTTATTTCTGAGAGGCCAATGCATTTTGGTATGTTTCCAAATTAAATGTGCAATTTTATTTTTCATTATTTTTTCATTGTCATCATCCTTTCATTTTTGTGCAACAGGTTAATTTTCTTTAAAAACATAAGGCCTGAATAGGGATACCTTCTTGGGCTCAGCCCTGTTCTCTCAACAAGCATATTTCCTATACAAACATCTGCTACTAGAAATTTGCTTTTTTATCAGTCATCATTTGCTTGAATTCTAAATCAGTAAGAAAATAAATTTTGATTCATTTATTTGGTATTTAATCCTGAATTATTCACTTGAGGTATAGATTATACAGATGACCCCTAATTTTTTTTAAAACCACAGCCTTAGTTAATTTCCATGGGTAAGAGAAAAGGTTGAAAAAAACCCTATCACTAATGTCCCTTTCAGTTATTCCAGTATAATTTGATCTTTATCTCTAATCTCTCTATGACTGTAGACATGTGAATGTGATGAATTATCAATTTATTTAAAGCTAACTGTACTTTGATTTTGGTATTAGACTATGATCTCTGCTTTGTTATTTTCTTCATGACACCAACAGAAGGGGAACGTCCCACAGCATGGCTGCAGCCACGGCTTCCATATATTATTGTAAGGAGACAGCTGCTGTGGGACTGGAGTCAGAGTCTTGCGATGCTCTTCCACAGCTCTTCTTATTCTCCTCATCACAGTGTCAAACAAGGGCTCAGTGTCAGCTGATAGAGGATTTGCCTCAGACGGATCTTGTGAGAGGTTGAACAGCAGTGGAGGGTCATGATGGGTTACACCGTCCCCGAAACATGGACAAATTCCTCTTCTGAAACAGGCCCCAGAGGCTTCTGGCTGAAACACTGGAGTAGCATAATGAGCTTTCCATACGGTGCCACCTGTCACAGAGGAAGCACAGTTGCACAGCTTAATGTCATTAGGAGCTGGGGGGTGGTCCCTGAAAGGTTGGCTCATGTTTAAGTGATCTGCTTTATTGTTCCAAGGGGAAGCTTATGTCATGGTTGTCACATACAGGGAAAGGATGTTGTGGAAGCTGGCAGGGATTCAGATGGTTTTTTGTGGCTCATGGGTACACCTTGGCTCTGGGTAGCATGTATAGTATATGGATGGTTAGCCCAATATTTTCAGTACAGATGGAGTCTGCAAGAACTTTCTTGTTCCCCTTTCAAACTTTTCATGTCTCTTGGAGAGGGGAAAATGGAGAACGTAGTCCCCCATTTCTGGGTGTAAATATTGGTAGGTGGTTCTTTTTCTGCCTCTGTATGTCTGAGTAAAGAAGTACATTCAGGCAGAAACTGACCACAGCTTATTTCTCTGCTCATGTTCCAGCATGCTTCCAAAAAGTGTGGTAATTGCAGGCCTTTAAAACAGTAAAATCTGGACTCTAGTTTTTAAGTTAACGTGAAGAAGGCAAATAGTTCACAGCTTTAGAGTTTGTACTTCATCAAGCTCTTGTACTGACCACAGGATAAGCACAGGTTTGTAACTTGTAGTGAAAAAGTGGTAAATTACTAGGACTACATCTGAATGCAGTTCATCTGGACATTTTACTTCTCCCTCCCTCCTCCTTCTTCTCCTATCCCTTACCCTAAATGTAGAAAGCAGTACACTGAGCTCAGAGGTGAGGATGTGCCCAGCAAGAAGACAGCAATTAGATACTAAATCTGAAAAAGGAGACAAGAAGAAAGGGGACATTCACCACTTGGAGTCACTTCTGTGCTCAAAGCATTTAAGGGCTGACAACTGCATTGTCCCTACATGGAATTTTCTTTTTGATTCAATGGAGTCAGCTGAACTTTTCTTCCTTTCTTCTCTTGTGTCCAGAATTGTTCTTTATGTCAGAGCCTGCAGCTTTATTCTTCAGTCTCTGTCTTGTCACTATTGCTAGAACAATATTTTGTGAATAAATAAAATTTTAAAACTTCTTAAAAGGCAAAAGGGAACAAATAGCAGATATTAAGGTTTAGGTGATATCTGAGATTAAAATATCCAGTTGCTGGCCAGCTGGCTAGCTCTGTATCTCTCTATTTTCACCACATAGTTTCCGCATCCTGCTTCAGCACTTTTGTTGGGGGGATGATGTCTCAATGGTTCTGAAATGTTTTTGTGTAAGAAAATGAAGATAAATGTTAGATACCTCCATTTCTGAAATTGTGAAAGAAAGGAAAAAGAATGTTTTCTGAGAGAAAAAGGGTTAGAGCATGGTGGTGATACTGCCAAGGTTGTGGGTTCAATTCCTGGATGGGTCATTTCCTCTAGAGTTGGGCTTGATGATCCTTGTGGGTCCCTTCCAACTCAGAATATCCTAATCTGGAAAAAAAAGTGAAATCTTTCAACTTTCTGACAGCTTACTGAGGACAGACAGATGCCCTTTAGGTCTGTTTGAGTATTTGCTTTGCTGCTGGCTGGATGCGCTCTGCATCCTTAAGCTAATCCCTGTCTTGTTACTAAAAGAATGTTTGTCTCATGACAAAAGTGCAAGCATCCTCTGTGATACCAGGGCGCCCAGAGCATGGGATTTGCTTCTTATGTCTTCTGGTCAGGTAGCATAGACATTTGTTACAAACACTCTCTGGAACGTGCACTTTTTCTGAGTATCTGGCTCCAGTTGGAGTGCTCTTGTGATTTTGCTAAAATAACCATTTATTAGATAAATATGAGATGGAGAGATAGACTTATCTAGATGTACATAGAAATTTGTGATCAGTGTTCAGAAAAACTGAACTAAGTAGTAATTTTTTTCCATAAATAATTGAGCTGAATTCTTTATAATTCATATACTGTATGGGAATTTGGAGTAGTGAGTGTAGAGTGTCTGGGGAGAATTGTTCTGATTCTGCTAAATTTTGACACTCACTTTTCACAGCTGTAAATAATTACTGGAGTTGCAGAGTGGGAAACAGCCAGGTCCTTGTTAGTTCACTCTGAAGGATAGAGTGAGGCTGATTTTAATTATTCTGTGTGGGTGAGCTGAGTAGATACCTGGGTTACAGAAGGAAGAGGAAAAAAAAGTAGTAGAAATCAGTGCTGATAAAAAAAGTGGGGGTTTCACTCATCTCCAAGAGGCAAAGAGGGATGTACCATTTGCTACTGAAGTAGCTCTGACAGAATCTGAAGGGTGCATGTGCATGTTAGGGCAGCATGTTAATTTAATATATCCAAGGGAAAGGAAACCTGCTGCTTCAATCCAAACATCTCTCAAACCCATCTTGTAAGAATCAATCAGTTTAATGAGCAGAAAGAAATGGACTGTCACTAATAAGACTTATGGTGCAGAAGTAAAGGAAAGGACTCTTTAACATATAAACAAAGGATTCTTCTGGCTTCAGAACAGGCCTTAAAGAACAGGTCCTGCCTGGGTGACATCATGACACAATGGCTTCATATCTAGGCTGACGAAGAGACAGATGTTAACAGATAATATATACGTAATGTGAGTGTGACATACTTGTAAATGAACTAAAACAGACTCTAAAAAGTCTGTCAGCCCAATCAGAAGAAATTGCAGTTGGAGCAAAGAATCAAATTTTTTGGCCTGGCTGAAAGCTGAGCTACATATTTGATTAGCTGGTCTTTTATATGCAGAACATGGCATTGTTTTCAGGCCCCTTGCCATGAACAGTTGAAATTCAATGGGAAAAATTGTAGAAAGGCATGCATAAGAAATCTAGATGTGCACATGGCTTCATAGGAATATGAAATACCACAAAATCTACCTTGCATCTGCATATTGTATGCATAGCTACTTAAGTAGAACTTATAAAGCTTAGAAGAACAAACAGTGTAAGTGAAGTGAGGAGAACAGCAGGAGAACCTGAAAAGCAATTCTTCAAATGTCCCACATGATTCGAGTATGTATTTAGCCTTTCACTAAGGAAGTGTGCCATGACTCTTCCAGCAGGAATATTATCCAGGAGTTGGGGCAATCAGACTCATCTTTCTCTACCCAGAAACTTTGTGTTCCCAAAAAATGGTGTGCATTACAGAGAAACAAAGAGAGATCTCTAAGAATAGTGAGAGATTCTTGAAGCTCTACTTCCCAGGAACCAAACCCCTTAATCTCAGGCAAGGCAAGACAGCTAACAATGAGGCCTTACGGAAGAACTGAGTTTGAGACAATGAATGTATTCCATATAGATACATATGTGTATGTGTATGTATGTGTACGTACATATACGCGTATATGTACATTTTTACATTATACTCTATGGGAAGCTAGAGGGCATCACATCATTTCTGACCTGCAGGAGGAGGATGTTTGTACTCACTGTCCTTCTGGTGCCAGCGCACTGCATGCAGGAACACACCGCAGTAGTGGAACAGGAACTCGTGCCTGGAGTGCTGCTCTGTCCCCCACAGCAGGGGCAGCAAGGTGTGCCCATCCATGACCCTGATGGAAAGGACCAGAGTCACCAGACAGCTTAAGAATTTTAAATCTGCAGCTGGAGCATGGGCAGTACTCACTCTGTGTGTGTGCAGTATTAGGATTTCAAGTATCATCACTAAACCAAGGCACTGTTTAGCTAATGAGCCCTGAGATTTTTAATTGGGTGAATGGGTGGAGACCAGTAATTAGCAGTTACTAGAAGCTTTTGCATTTACAGACAGTTCACACATTTTACCTGGAGAGATCAGTCACCATTACTGTAATTTTCCTGGAAGCGATAACAATAGTGAAGGCATGATTCACTGGATTTAATTTTGCTACCTGAAACGGAAATCGCTGACAGCTCTTTGGGCTCCAGGCTTTGTAAAAATAATTTTAAAAAGGAAGCCACTTACTGAATTGCCTAGCAGTGGGTTTAGTTACAATGTACCAGTATTTTTATGCTCTTTGCTGAAATGACTTAGCCACCCACGCTTTCTCATGTCCTTTAGAGAGGTCTGGTTTTTTTCACAGTCATCCTAGTGTCCCAAATCAACCAAGTTGTCTTTTGGTGATAGAACTGAGTTAGCCAAATGACCCTTGCTAAAACATATGGTTTTTTCCTTTGCCTTTTCCACATAAGCAGACAAGATGGGGAAAGCTGTGCAGAAAGAAAGCTAGAGAATTGCCTGATTTAGAAACAAAGACAATTTAACCTGTGCCTGTTAGGATGCATGACACAGTCAGCTTCTGTCTAAATCAAGAAAGAGAAACAAATACGGTTTATGAAGCCACCTCTGTACCTGTCCTGAGGCACTGCCCCTCCAGCCAGTTGAACCACTGTAGGATAAATGTCCATAAGGCTTGTAGGTTCATCGATAACCGTCCCTGCAGGCAACACTCCTGTCCATCTAATTATACCTGGAACACGGATTCCTCCTTCCCATCCTCCCATTCCTTTTCCACCTGTTATAGAAGGGGGGAAAGTGTCAGAAAAGATAAAAGATACCAGATGTTTATTGTGCATGTATAATAAAAGGTTTTAAAACTTAGAATATTCATGTAACTTTAATGAAAACACACTAAATCCTGGAAGACAGTAGATAGTCATTCAGCAGTGGCTCTTCTCATTATCTGTATGCGTGGCTTACTTATCTGCTTGTTCTTAATAAGCAGTTCCCAATTGCAAGAGTGAGTTTTACAGATATTTATTAATTAAACTGTATTTAGTAATCTCGCTAGTTAGTCTCACTGGGATAACCCCTGTTCTGCTGTATGTGGACATAAATAGGAATGTCCTTCTATTACTGATATCTAAATTGATATTGTATCCCCTCTTGCCTTCTCTCTAAGCAGGCATGATTTCATCATTGTCCTCTTATACTGAACTCCCTAATCACATTTCTCGTTCCCCTCCAGACTCTCCCATCACTAACATACTTATGTTCAGCTAGTGGAAGGGAATTCCTTAGATCAGATTCTAAGCTGTTCAAGTGAGCCTCTTGGCCTTTTTGCATCTATTACTAGCATGGAAACTTCATAACAAGAACTAAAGGCTAATTTTGCATTTAGAACTGTGTGTGGGTGGATCCCAGCTGTATCAAACATGGCTTGTGTGGCTCATCAAGTAACTAACTTAGTACTAGACAATGTGCATTGTGATGCTGAGAAGGTCAAGGTGCACATGACTCTTTTTCTGTAGGGAAACATGTGATGGACGCAGCTTTCAGACTTCATTATACAGTAAGTGCCAAGCTGCCCAAGATGTTACAGTGGCTTTTCGAGGCTTAGTAATCTGGAGGGAGCACGTACAAGAGGGACCACAGATTTTCATTTCCATAGAGCTTTTGTCACTGTGTTGCAAGCCAGTCATAGAGAATATACAAGAAATGTCTATAGGATGGGTGAGAAACTGGAAAACTATAGTAAGAAAATAGACATCATATCTGCCAGTGTTGACATAGATAATCGGTAGAGAGGAACTTTTTGAAATTCAACAAAGGCCAATGCAGGGTCCTGCACCTTGGGAAGAACAACCCCATGCCCCATTACAGGCTGGAGCTGACCAGCTGGGGAGCAGCTCTGCAGAGAAGGATCTAGGTGTCCTGGTGGAACAGCTCTCCATGAGCCAGCAGTGTGTCCTTGGGGCCAAGAAGGCCAAGGGTATCCTGGTGTGCATTAGGAAGAGCATTGCCAGCAGGTCAAGGGAAGTGATCCTGCGCCTCTACTCAGACCTCACCCTTTGAATAGCAGATACCCTGACTTTGTTTCAGCCCTACAATCCAAGGTTATAATCCCATCATATAGTTTATTAAATATAGTCTGTTTGGATATATTTTATTCTATCATGCTTTTTTTTAAGAGGAAGTCTTATGCGTGCACATACTACTAAAATTTTACCTTTATATATCCCATTCCATCCACCCAACTGAGAATTTCCTCTGTGAGCCTCTAAGAATCCTCCATGATCAGAGGCAAAATAAATGAACGTGGTATTCTTCAAGCCCTCTTTGTCAATAACATCCAGAAGCCTGCCTATAAACAAAGCAAACATCACAATTACATCAGGAGATGCAGTCAGATTTTTTAGGTCTTGACTCCAAATTCATTGAAGACTGAGTCTTTCCATTTGCCTGAATGAGTTCTGTTATGATCTACCACATTCAATGCAAAGAGACCTCGACAAATCAAAGGGCTGGGTAATCTCCAGTCATATGAAGTTTAACAAGGGAAAGTATCGGATTCTGCACCTGATAGAAGGCAACCCTTCTTATGTGTATACGCTGGGGAAGGAGATGCTGGAAAGCAGCACTGCAGATGGGACCTGGGAGTCCTGGTCAATGCCAAGTTGAACATGGGTCAGCAGTGCCCTGGCAGCCAGGAGGGCCAACCCTGTCCTGGGGGGCATCAGGCACAGCATGGCCAGCTGGGCAAGGGAGGGGATTGTTCTGCTCTGCTCTGCACTGGGGTGACCTCACCTTGAATATTGTGTGCAGTTTTGGGTGCCACAATATGAAAAAAAACAAACTATTAGACAACATCCAAAGGAAGACCATGAAGATGATGAAAGGCCTTGAGGGGAAGCCATATGAGGAATTGCTGAGGTCACTTGGTCTGTTCAGCCTGGAGAAAAGCACACTGAGGGGAGACCTCATTGCAGTTCTCAACATCCTTATGAGGGGGTAACATAAGGGCAAGTACTGATGTCTCTGCTCTCAGGACCAGTGACAGGACCTGAGGAAATGACATGAAGTTGTATCCAGGGAGGTTTAGGAGGTTTAGGTTGGATATCAGGAAAATTTTTTCACCCAGAGGGTGGTTGGGCACTAGAACAGGCTCCCCAGGGAAGTGGTCACAGCACCAGCCTGACAGAGTTGAAGAAGGGTTTGGACAATGCTCTCAGGCACATGCTGTCATTCCTGGAGTGTCCTGCACAAGGGTAGGAGTTGGACTTTGATGATCCTGATTGGTCCCTTCCAACTCAGCACATTCTACAATCCTATGAAATGATAAGAACCCAAGAGAAAGCTGATGAATGTTTATGAAATTTGTTTCTGGTGTCCATAAAAAAAGGAAAATAGAAAAGAAAACAAATTGGAAAATAAATGAATGATACTTTTATTCAAGCTACTTAAAATACTCTGTCAGCTTTATTCTGTAGATTCTGCATCAATAATTGTCTTCACTATGTAGCCTCAAACATCTTGAAAAGCTTAAATAATAGTGCTGCTCTGATTACTAGCCATAGAAAACTGTTGTGTCTCACCAGGAATTGAACAAGGACTCTGAGACCAGGCTGCATACTATAAACAGAAATAATTTCCTGATGTCAGTGGTAAAAACTTTGCAGACTGTAATTCAAACCTAACTTCATAAGGAATGTTTTCTGTGCTGACCCATTCAAATGTTTATATAGAATGTGATCTATCTTCAATTAATTGTCTTCATAATCTTCTGCATCAAATATATTTGCCAAGAACAGCTTCTACACCTATAGAAGCAGCAGCAAAAGCTGAACTGCACAAGAAAAAAGCACAAGCCAGTGATCAGCACTTTTGCTCAATCTCTTTTCCTTTACAGACTTCCTGTCTTACCCTGGTGAAACTAGTTATTGACCTTACCTACAAAACCTTCTCCCAAAAGGTGTTTAGATTCGGTCTAGGCATATTGGTTCTGCATTAGACCCCAAATCAAGAGCTATCCAGCCCTGAAGAGTTCTGTCCTCACTAGCTGCTATCCTGTTTCAACTACATGTTCCTCATATCTTGACTTCTGCTATCCAGCTCTGCTTACATAGCCTGTGTCTGAAGGTGACTGGTGACAAAAGAGGAAAGGGGAGCATGGCTGAGTTCTCTGGTTCAGCTGGATCTTGCAGGAGTTTTCAGCCTGCCCACTGAAAGCAATCAGCTTCCTCTCAAATTACGATTTTGTAGACATGGGTATTGGAGGGAAAAAAGGTTCAGGGATTGAATAGCAGCCTTGACAGGAGGCAATTACTTTCTAATAAGGTCTTCACTTTTGGCTAAATACAAACAGTAGCTATGTCTCTCCCTCTCATCGAAAAAGAAAAACTAAGTAAAGTTTAGGTTTTTAAACCTAATTAAACCAATCAGAGATTTAATCTGATTGGTACTCAAGAGCCTAGATTATGACCTAAGTGAATTTTCACTGACTTCACACAGTTTATTAAGTGAAACTCCATAGCTTTTTGACTTGGACTTTTGGCTAGGAGAGGGTTCTGATTTATTATTTTTTGATAAAAATGAATAAGTACACAGAACAACCATCATATAACGTAATATTCAGCAGCAACACTCTTTACATCTTCTAAGACCAGAGCTGGAGAAACGTCATATATTTTGGTTAACAATATGATCAGGGACACATTTGGTTGTTTGACTGCATTTAACACTTCAGTGTAGAAGCATGTCATTTAAAAAAAGATAAGGAAAAAATCCTTAAAAGGAAAGTTTAAGCATTCATCTCAAGAAAATAAAAAGAGGTATGGTTATGGTACGGCAATCTCTGAAACTAGCTGTGTAACCAACCTGAGTCCACTGATTTTTACATATGCCAAAAGAGAGTTTGGTGATCACCCATTTAATGTCTTTTCCACATCCAAATGAATGAAGAATTTTCTTCAAGACCAACACTTACCCACCATCCAGTCCATCTCCTCTACATTATCTCCATACAGGCCATGCCTGCTTCTTCCCCGAAACTTCTCTGTGGTAATGAGAGGGGTGTGAACATGTAAAAGGGAAACAAAGAGAAGAAATGGTCTATGCTTGTTTCTGAAATAAAAGAAAACAATAGTCATTTCTCTTCAGACTGTCACTCAACCCAAAATATATCACTGGTATTACAGTTACTATCTCAATTAATATTATTATTGTTGTGATATAACCAAAAAGATTTTGGTTTTTTGACATCTTTTCAGTGCTGACGTTTTGGGAGACAGAGGGGATTAAAACATATCATTGGTCCATTTTGTTCTACATTTGTTCTACATTAAGACCAAAGCAGTAATGGGCCCTTTCTTTTTCCAGTTCCAAATTAGACATGTAGAATGTTGAATAAACAACTAGAAGAGGTCATAGCCAAAAGCCGGACACATTCTTGGAAGCCGGGAGAACAGGACTCACTTGCCTAAACTTAAACATGGATGTGCATCACTGAGGATCTGAGGTGTCCTCATGGAAGAGGCAGATATCATTTGCAGTGGGTTTCAACCACAGTGAAACCATATTGCTTCAACATCAAGCCAGGTAGGATATCCTAGGAGCCTGAGATTACCTAT
Organism: Melanocharis versteri; assembly: GCA_013397845.1. Taxonomy (NCBI): domain Eukaryota; kingdom Metazoa; phylum Chordata; class Aves; order Passeriformes; family Melanocharitidae; genus Melanocharis; species Melanocharis versteri. Next base: position 1,871,082 of record VZTG01001346.1, on the reverse strand, counting down.
GCTCAAAGTTTTAGAGAAGGAATTTATATTACCTCAAATTTCCTTTAAAAAACAAACACACAACCACTAAACCCTGACAGAAATATGGATATGTCCAGACTTAACACATGAATACTTTTAAAGACTTGGTGTTTTTTTCAGTTCCAGTTGAGGTTACTGATAGTAAATGAAGGACACCTTTTGGGAAAAAAGAGAAACAAAACCACAAAATTAACAAAACTCACTATCACTCTCCTGTTTGTAAAATATGAACTTCATATGACAGTTTCTATGACCGTCCATTCGCCACCCTAAGATCATTCTTCTGTTCCTACAGGCAGAAGGCACAGTATTTTGGCCAGGACCCCTTTGTATTGCTGGCTCCCCCGGTCTGCTCCTCACCTCTGCTGATTACCTTTCAATCCATGTAATTGCCTCCTTCAGCATATTAGAAGTAGTTTTTTGTAGGTTCATCGGTTGTTCAGTGATATCATGGTTTCTCATCAGGATACAGTTCCAGTACTTGGTGAAACCATAGCTGGAGAACCAGGAGATGAAATAAAGTAGACCACAGATGGCCAGACAGATTACTATTTTCCATTTTACTGGGAATAAATTGGCAAGTTTTCCAATCACAAGTGTAAATACAGCAAGGATGATCATCTGAGTGTAAAACCAGTATGTATCTTGCAAAGACTTGGCCAATTCAGGGTCATCTGTGTCTTGACACTCATTCACAAGGGTAAAAGGCATGCCATAAAAATAATCAAACCCGTGATTTAAAGGATGGTGGCAGTGATCATGGCGGGTTTTGCAGTTCACACCCATATGCCACTTCCCTGGAAATAAAAAACAGATCTTAAATCCAATATTAGGGTGTGTCTGCCTGTATTTATCAGTCAAGGTGCAGCCAAGGGAGGAGCTGGTGTGGAATGGGGACAGACTCAGGGAGCAATAGTGCACCCTCCCTTCGGATACTAACAGACATTGATGATGTCCCCTCTCAGCCATCTCTTCTCAAGGCTGAACCGGCCCAGCTCCCTCAGCCTTTCCTCATAAGAGAGATGTTTCAGTCCCCTAATTATTTCATTACTGAGGAATAAGTTAAACAATACTGGGCTCAGTGCTGACCCTTGGGGACACCACTAGTGACAATTAGACCCTGTGCCACTGATTACAACCCTCTGGGATCTGCTGTTCAGCCAGTTCTCAACTCACTTCCCTGTCCACACTTCCAGAATTTGCCTATGCAATTTGCCTCTGTTGTGAGAGACAATGTTAAAAACCTTGCTGAAGTCAGTATCATTGAGACCACTGCACTGAAATTAATATAATTAAGACCACTGTGGTGTCTCGGTGCCGACTGGCAGACAACATTTTTCTGCTCTAATACATCAGTGAATATCTCTGTTGGTTCATCCTAAAGCAATCCGTAGTGGTCAAACAAGATTATTTCCTTTGAATTTACTTCCATTTGCAGTGTGTATTTATGTATTCCATACACCTCATTTTGGATGTACCAGACACGCTGTATTGACACTGGGACTTGTGGATAGTGCTCTAAAAACCCTCCTGATTTTGAAAGTTATGCATACAAGAAAATCTAGTTGAACTGATCCTGGATATTTTGAAAAAAAAAAAAATTATTTACAGAAGCAACCTACTTAGAATAACAAACAATGAAAAGGCAACAAGTGTCTTTGTCTCATACCTACAAGTGCTGTAGAATAACCTTGCTGGTAGAGTATTCTGGCAAAAGTAGTTTCATTTGGTGGGAGCCCCCCGGAACCACCGTTCCAGAAGAGAACTTGCCGTTGAGTGCTGGATGCCATGCCTAGAGAGGAATAATAGTCTTTAAAATATAACAAGACAGATTTCAGATTTTCAGTCTTCTCAGATTATGCTTTCTAATGGATGGGACTCAGTTGCCTAAGCCTAGTACCTTTTTATAAGCCATTTCCTATGCCCTAGGATATTCTGATTGACCTCCAGAATGATGTATTTTCAAAGTTCCATGTCATTATATGCTAGTCCAATGCGGATGCCTCAGCTATGCTGTGGTGTCTACAAATGGTAGGAAGGCGCCTATGTTCGGACATTAGGAAACTTCTTACCATCAAAGTTCTATCAAAATATGATGTTAACAACAACAAAAAAAAGCAAATAAATTTTGTCTAGAACAGAAGGCTTACAGGGTTAGGGGAACACTGAAATGTACAGTTCATGATTACATTTCTCCTTAAGCGAGTCAGAATTGCACCAGAAGCTACACTGATTATTACTGCTATATGCAGCAACTGAAGTCTTCTGTCATAAATTTACATGGCTGAAGTGAATCTATCTTAAAACACAATTGCTGAGAACTATTCTACAGTCTGACACATTTCACTGTGAAAAGGTGTGCCAGGATATTAAAAATATTACATTTAATGTAATCCTAGTGCCGCTGAACACACAACTTTCACACAATTTTCTTTTTCATTTTTCTACCTCTGGGTGCTTTGTATCGTTTGGATTTTTGTCCATTTCTGTGTTGTCGTTTAGCAACATTAAATGTGTTTTATATGGGGATTTTCCCATAGAAATCAATCATTAGTCATCTCTACTTTTTGCCCATCTCACTGAGACTCCAAATCCCAAGATTAACTGTTCTTTAAAATGGTTTATATAAGGGGATTTTTAATATCAACACTGACTAGACTAACTGCAGCAAACCATTAGAGAGAGGCCCAACCTGATCTGATAGGGTATCTGCCAGTCAGGAAAGCGGCTCTGCTTGGAGTACAGACAGCTGCTGCAGCAATGTGCTGAGTAAATCTCACTCCATCCTTTGCCAGGCCATCAATGTTAGGGGTCCTAAAAAGAAAAATCCCGTCTCTGATAAAAACATATTACACAGAAATTCATGGCATCTCGCTCCTCCTAATTTTGTCAAGAATATCACCATCAAATTTACAAAAATCTGTTTACCTACAAATCAGCTAGAAGAGTTCTGTGTTTTATATACATTTTTGAGATACCTTGACTCCTTAGAAATGAGTTTTCCATGAGTATATGTGTTTTTATAAATAACTAAAAAAAAGAGGGGAAAAAATACAAGGTATCTCACATATATCCCATACCAAAATCCTATGTAGCATAGGGAAAAAGAGTGTCCACAACACAACATCCAAGACAATAATAGGCTAGAACAAAGACACGTCATTCTCTCAATCAATCTAGATACAAATTGATAACTGCACTAGGGATAAATATATCACAGACTGACCTGTCATTTCATAATAAGTCTACTAGAGTCGTTAACTGATATTAAATTTAGTCTCATTCCTTAATATTTCAACCCTAGAATTGTGGAAATTCATGTATTATACTCATGTCTGACAAATACAGTGCACAGACACGTTTGCAAAGTTTTAAGTCCCAGAAAGTTTCTCAAGCATGCCTGTATAATTATGACTCCAGTAGGAATTACTGTAGAACATTAATTTTGTACATAGCTTGAAAATAACTGTGTCTAGATAAACGAATAAATTAATAATGAATTTTAATGCTAAGTATCATCAGTGGGTTTTTTTTACTGAAGTTCCCCAGGAAAGGATAATTTATTTCATACCTTATTGTATCATTGCCATAGCAACCCAAATCTCCAATACCAAGATCATCAGCCAGTATCAGTAAAAAGTTAGGTTTTGAAGGATTTGATACACAGGTTCTTGGAAACAGGCATAAAATTAGCCAAATATTTAGGTAGCTCCTAAAAGCAAAAGTAAAGAGGTAACATTACAAAAAAAAAAA